>CM075069.1:72108590-72273590 GCA_037428765.1 Rubia yunnanensis | reverse complement strand
GAGACGGTTTCGTAATAGCCTTTCTTTAACAATAGTTACTTGTCTACCCTAACCGCTAAACGATTAAGTGATATTGTTGTATTATCTATTGGGGTGTTGGTAGGCCCGTCAAATGGGTTAATTGGATAAATCTGTTATCCAAACCCAATAGATTATTATCCAATGGGTCATTATCCAATTAACCCGTTTATTAAATGGGTCATAATGGGTTGGGTCATTAAATGGATAACCCATTGGATAACCCATGAGATTTCATATGACCCAATGGGTTAAAATATATTATCCAATAAGTCATTATCCAATAAATCATTATATAATTAACCCAATAAGTTATCATTAAATATTTTATATCGATTTGGGTTACAAGTTGTCATTATCCAATGGGATCAAGCATTAAGAATCTGGATGGAGGAAGAGGGAAATTTGGAGCTCCATGCTAGGGTACAAAGTCCTCTATCTAATCTTTTAGAGGTAGGGTTTCTAAGCCTAGAGTTACACCAAGTGAACAGATTACCTACTGTGTTTATTTCCTGAATACCATTGGAGTTAATCCAGGTATTAAAGTCTCTAATTCTTCCAAGAGCTGGGTTAGAAGACCCTCTATATTCAGACACATTAGTAATTGTATTAAAATCCCCTATGAAAATAGTGTCACCCTTAGAAATCGGCTCTATATCTTTCCATAATGTTTTTCTACCTTCTCTGTTTCTTAAAGCATAAATGAGAACAACCTCCATACAAAGATTGAAAGAGTGGTGAGATATGTCAACATGCATAAATTGGTTATGAGAAGTTATAAGTGAAACAGTGAGGTAATGAGACCACATTAGCCAAATTTTCCCATTAGAAAGGGCCAGACAATTGGAAAATTTAAGAACAGTCATATAGGAGTGAATTTTTGAGTTGTCATGCATAGGTTCAATTATGCATAGCAACTGGATTTTCTTAAGTTTAAGAAGATTAGATAGTCTAAGCATTGATGTTTACATACCACGGAGATTCCAAACCAGAAAATTAATGTTAACTGTATCTATCATATTTCACCTGATTTATTACCTCTTGTAGCCGATCTTAATAGCATCTTATTCAGTTGGCTAAGATAGGTAATCTTTTTATTTTTAGCCTTACCTTGGTGATCAAACTTACCCGAGCGCTCTGGATCAGGAGTACCATCCGAAATTTGTTGCTCATAGGTATCCAGATCTAAGTTCTCATGTATTGTGTCACTGGATCCTTCCTGATCCTGAGTGTGAAGACCATCTTCCTACAAAACAGAGAATCTGTTTGACATGTTTCCATGTAGGGAAGTGTAGGATTAGAAAAAGAGTCCTTCATAGAGAAGCGAAGTAAACCAATTTGAAGATCATCTTTAGCATAAGACTTCAGTACTGGTTTTGAGTTTGCAGTAGCCTTTAATAACCTAGTGGTAGAGTTATCTGGGCTCACTATGGGGTGAATTTCTTATGCCTGAATTCTACCAGTAGCAGGAGTTGTGGGAGGCTCTATTGTAGTATTAGATTGAAAGTGAAGATCAGGGCTTCTACCAGCCTTAACAGGATCAGAGGTGGAAGGGTCATTAAGAGAATCAGAGATCAGAGGTGGTAGCTCAAACTTTTTTCCCATTGTCTGCCACTGAGGGTTAGGTTGAACCTGAATTCTGTTGGTTTCCTCTATCCTAACATTAGTATTTCGGGAGTTAACTCTACATTGGCCTAAGGAATGACCTAGTTTAGCACAATGGCTACAATAGAGAGGAATATCTTCAAACTCAATTGGATACTTCCTATTATTAGAGATTGAACCAAGTCTAATGTAATGAGACAAAGGCTTCATTAGATCAATTTCAACACAGAATTTAATGGCAGAAGGCCTGGTAAGCATCTCAGTTGCAAAATCATTTTTTATAAAGTTGCCTATACTATTTCCAATGGCCTGAATAGATGCAGAATTATAGTAATACAGAGGTACTTCCCTGATCGTACACCAAATCGGAACAATAGGAGATTCTTTTTGTGTGGAGAACTCAGGTGTCCACTTGAGCATCTTAAGCAAAACGCCATTGAAGTTCCATATACCCTTCATCCAATAACATTGGTAGTCGTTGACCTGCTCAAATCTGATTAGAACGTGTTTATAATCTAGAGACCCTAATTGATACTTACCGTCGAACCCAATAGTTCTGAGGGCTACCTCCATCTGATCCATAGTAAATCTTCCCTTAGTAAACTTACGAACCAAAGAATTGGAATAGTGAGCCGATAAAGTAGCAATTTGCTCGTCAGAGTACAAGCAGGCAGGGTCACCTAGATGGGAAAACTTAGGGATTAGTTCAGGGTTATTTGGGAGCTGTGTTGAAAGGGGAGGGGATTTGGTTTGAAGAGCTGCAGCAAAGGTTTTAGAAGGGGGAGGATGATTAGAAGTGGAAGCCGCCATATCGGCCGGTGAGATTAAGCCCCGCCCAGAGGCGAATCAGCCAGAAGCAGCCGGCCGAAAGACCGTTGCCGGTAAATAACGGTCAGAAAAGAGGGGTTGAGGAAGAGCTAGTGGAAAATCACACACACAATCGCACACGAAATTAACACTCCCCCTTGAATGTTCATTCATGGAATAATGCCTCGTTAAAACCTTACTAGGAAAATCCAGTGTGGAAAAAAAAGCTAGTGAAGGAAAAATAGTACATCTCCCGTTGGAGTACACTGCCTCATTAAAAACCTTACCAGGAAAACCCAGTGAAAAAACCATGGCTAAGGTAAAAAGAGTATAGTGTATAACTAACCCCCCTCTTAATCACATCAATTAATATTTCTCAATCGCCACATTCCAATCTTGTGCACTAGCTTTTCAAATGTAGACGTCAGTAGTGATTTATTGAAGAGATCAGCCACGTTGTCACTGGAACAAATTTGCTGAATAAAAATTTCACCATTCTTTTTTAGGATGTGATGGAAGAAGAACTTTGGTGAAATGTATTTTGTTATATCTCCATTGATGAACCCTTCCTTTAGTTGAACTATACAAGCAATATTGTCTTCAAAGAAAGTGGTGGGAACGGTCTTGTCCAATTTCAAAACACAATTTTCTTGAATATGGTGAATTATATATCTTAACCAAATACATTCCCAACTGGCTTCATGAATCACCAATATTTCAACATGGTTGGAAGAAGTGGAAACCATCGTCTACTTCTGGAACACCATGATATAGTTGTGCCACTACTGGAAAATAGGTACATACGTACCGGTATAAATTCATGAGTACAAGTATATCGGTGCGTATGTAACCAATTGCACCGGTATTTATCATGTTAGCATCAGTACCGGTGAAAATAAGTACATACGCACAGGTATCCTGTCAACAGGTGTAATGTTCACCTAGTTTTGCACTGGTGTTGGTTCTACCGGTGTACCAATATCAAATATATTGCACCGGTTATATTCAAATGGGTCTTTGTATCGGTGCAGTCGCAAACATGTGCACTGGTACATGATTACTGGTGTGTACTTATTTACCCTTTATATTATTTGCACAAAGAGGTAAAATTTATAAACCGGTAATGGGAAATTACCAGTGCTGAAATTTTAAAAAAGGGGAAAATTTTGCATTTATACATCGGACAGTTAGCATCGGTGTAGGAATTGATCAAGCACCAGTATTTTCTTAATAGCGGTGCAACAGTAAATTCTTATTGTTGAAATTTGGCGCCAAAACTATTAGTTTTTCACACCGGTATTATGATTGTACTGGTGCAGGATAGGAAAACATGCTCCTTTTGGCTGAATATCTACACCAGTAACGGATTTTATCGGTGTAAAAGGCTACAAATGCACCGGTAAAGTCTAAATATCGGTGTAGAAAATAGCATTAAATGCTCACCTACCCCCTTTTTTAGCAAGTTAAAAATGAGATTTTTAGAAGAAGATGTTCATTAATGGTGTTTTTTGGTAGATGAAGGCATTGAATTCTCCACAATGAAGGCCCTTGAAGGTACCTTTTTTTAAAATTACATTTATGGATATTAAGGATTTCATATATGGTTTTGGTTAGTAGAGATATTTACATTCTGTGTTTGATCAATTGATGGTGATTGGGGTAGAATTGTAGTTATTAGTTTGTGATTTGTTCTCAAGGTTGTTGTAGTTATAAGGCTATGGCTTTTGATTCCTATAATGTTGGACATGTTAAGAATGTTGTAATTGTAATGTGGAATGTTGGTGTATATTGTGCATTCTATTGTGTTAATTTTTTTGAAGTTTGATTGTTGGGCATTTATTAATATGTAGAGTTGTATCGCGTCATCAAGAGGCGTAAGCATGTGTATACGTTAGTAGGGTAAGCGATGAATATATTATATTCATGGATGAGTTCTTGGAGCATGCTTTTAGTCGAGAGAAGCAATATTATGTCCCTTTCGTGATTATGGAAACTGAATTCGTACCGATAAGAAGGACATCCTAAAACTCCATTCGTATAGCCGGGGGTTTGTGAAAGATTATGTTGTGTGGACCTTTCATGGGGAAAAATCACCACTGGAAGTGAGAGTTAGTAGTGAGGGAGAGTTTTTTGGGGATTCTATGTTGGATGACATGTGTGAGGAGGTTGTTAATGAGTTTAAAGGGAGGCCCGAGGTTTTGGCTAACTTCCTTGGTGAGAAGGATACACCATTGTATCCCATTTGCAAGAAGAAAGGCACGGTCATGTTGTGTTTGATGGAGCTGTTTAATTTGAAAGGTGTAGGGTCATGGAGTGATACTAGCATAATAAATTGCTCAAGTTTTTGAATGAAAAGCTTCTACCCGGTAGCGGGGTTCCTGATAATCTTTATGAAGCTAAAAGAATTTCGTGTCCGATGGGATTGGAGTATGAAAAGATACATGCTTGTCTAAATGATTGTGTCCTATATAAGGGTGGCCTTAAGGATAAGATTGTTTGTCCAGTATGTAATGTGTCACATTATAAGAAGAAGAGAAATGTGGTTGTTAGTGGAGAGCATGTTGTGCTAGTGAGGAGGCGGGTGCCCACCAAATGTATGTGGTATCTTCCCATTATTTCAAGGCTGAGAAGGTTGTTTAAGAATGAAAAAAATGCAAAGAACTTGATGTGGTGAGTTGATAGGGGAGGTTGTAAACATGACGATATAATTCGACACCCAGCAGACGCGGACCAGTGGAAGAAATTTGACATGATGTATCCACACTTTGCATCTGAACCTAAGAATTTGAGATTTACTATGTGTAATGATGGTATGAACCCATTTGGTAATATGTCCTCAAAACACAGTTCGTAGCCGGTTATGCTTGCCATTTACAATCTCCCCCCCCCCCCCCGTACTTGTGCATGAAGAGAAAATATGTGTTGATGTCCATCATGATTTCAGGCCCAAAACAACCTAGAAATGACTGTACACCTATCTTGCCCCTTTGATAGAATATTTGAAGGTTCTTTGGTCGGAAGGCGCCTTAATTTTTTTATGGTTGTAGTGGTGAAGAGTTTACATTGAAGGGAATGATTTTTTGTACCATAAATGATTTCCCAGCATATGGTAACCTTTCCGGTATGTGGTCAAGGGTCATAAGGCTTGCCCGGTTTGTGAGGATGAGATAGATTACCATCAGTTGAGGAATAGGCAGAAGACTATTTATTTGGGTCATCGTAAATTCCTACCTGTAGGTCACAAGTTGCGGGAGAACGCGGTTGTATTCGTTGGTGGGAAAGAGAGGAGAAAGGCACCCAAACCTTTGACCGGTGTAGCTATTCATATAACAAGGTGAAGAAATTGAATGTTGTTCTAGGTAAGAAGTTATCAAAGGGTGGGGGCTGTAGACAGACCGTGGAAGAAACGATCTATTTTCTTCGATTTGCCGTACTGGGAAGATTTGGATGTTCGCCATTGTTTGGATATCATGCATATTGAAAAGAACATTTGTGAGAGTCTAATTGGGACGCTTCTGAACATTCCTGGGAAGACTAAGGATAGCTTGAATGCAATGAAAGATTTAGTAGACCTAGGTGTACGGTTGGATCTGGCACCAGAGGTAAGAGGGAAGCGAACGTACCTGCCTCCCGCCCCTTACAATCTATCAGTTGCTGAGAGGAGATCGGTGTGTGAGAGCATCTAAGGAATGAAGGTACCTTCCGGTTACTCCTCTAATGTTATTCGATTTGTGAATGATGAGTTGCGTCTTAATGCTTTGAAATCACACGATTGTCATGTCCTGATGCAACAAATTTTGCCCGTAGCAATACGTGGGTATTTGGAAGAGGAAGTTAGATTTTATTTTATGCGCTTGTGTTTCTTCTTCAACTTGATATGCAAGAAAAATATTAGCAGGGAACAGGTAGATGAACTGGATCAAGAGGCAGTTGTTGTTCTATGCCATTTGGAGAAGTATTTTCCCCTGCCATTCTTTGACATCATGGTGCACCTAGTGGTACACGTGGTTAGGGAGATACGTATGTTTGGGCTTGTCAGAATGTATTGGATGTACCCCTTTGAGCGTTACATGGCTGTTTTCAATGGTTATGTTCATAATCGTAGTTAGCCCGATACCTCCATTGTTTAGAGGTACGTACTAAGGAGATCATCGATTATTGTACAACGAACTTGGTTGGAAGAAGAGCGGTTGATGTTCTTGGCGGATCCCACTGTGGAAGGCGAAATGGGATTCCACGTTCCAAGGGTATGCTTTATACATCCTATCATGCTAGTTGATGACTATTCACCTGTATGTATTGCGTAATAGTAGCGAGACTGTAATATATGTTGAAGAGAATATTTCTCTGTTAGAAGAGATTCATCCAGTTTGGCCCCCAAATAAAATTCAGGTCGAGCATTCCTCAAGGTTTGTTAACTGGTTTTACAATCTTTGTAATGTTGACGGGATGCCCAGTAACTTACGGGCATTTGCAAGGAAGCCAAACTGCACCGTTAGACGATACCTTGGTTATGACATTAATGGCTTTAGTTTCTCAACATTGGCGAAGGACGAGAAGAGCACCTCTCAAAATAGTGGTGTATATATTGAATCTGAATCCATGTGGCAGGCAAGCAAGAGAGATAAACAGTTGGTTGTTATTGTGATGCCTTTCTATGAGGCAATTGAGAAAATTTGGGAGTTGGATTATGTAGATTTCAAGGTTGTTGTCTTCAAGTGTTGTTAGGTGGAACACGGGTCTGGTGTTGTTGAGAGTCCCATGGGATTCACATTGGTCGACTTGAATCGTGTAGGATATGAAGATAACAAGTTCATCTTAGCTACCCAAGCACGACATGTTTTTTACATCAAGGACCCTTCGAGGTTCTTGGATGGACATGAAGTGGAAGTTCTTAGAAAAGTATTTTCTGGTGTCTAAGTTAGCCTGGTTGAAGAAGCAACTTTCGAACATCACCCAAGGAGCTACCGAGAGCTTGTATGATTATTGGGAATGTTTCATGAGATTGTTGGCGAGTTGTCCCTACCATCCCTTCAAGGATAGGGATTTAGTGTATTATTTCCTCGAGGGGTTATGTGATAAAGATATGTGAATGGTGAACACCACTTGCCATGGTTCGATAGCGAACAAGAGCCCTAAGGATGCAATGATTCTCTTTGAAGAAATGGCTAATTGTATGCGACAATTCAGCACAAGGTCAAGGGTTAAGGTTTTGGATGAACCCACATAACCACCTAAGTTAGAGGAGCAAGTCCAAGCTCTTGCTTCCATGATGAGAGAGTTTTTGAGAGGAAAAGTGCATCAAGTCAAGTGTGCAGAGAGTGTAACCTTAACAAAAACATTGAAGAAAGTGCAAGAAGTGAAGACCGTTGAGTACAACAATCCGGAGAGACCATAGTTTGCCAGTGGTCAACCAAGGAACCAAAAAAATGTGAGGCCGGATCCCTATGCAAACTCGTTCAACCCAAGATATCAAGATCACCTAAATTTCTGATGGAGGAAGGATAACCAACCTCAAGGATACCGGGGTGGACAAGCTCCTCCTAAACTATACCCTCGAGGTGAAGGCCCTTCCAACAACCATGCCTCGATCTACAAGTCGGATCGAAAAGAGATCTTAGTGGCCATCAGTCAATTAATCAAGAAACATGAAGTCTTCTTAGAGAGGACGGGGGGTGAGATTCAAGACCTTGGTAATAAAGCTTTCTCAAGTATCAAAAATTTTGAAGTTCAAGTAGGGCAACTTGCCACCTAGGTGAGCCGACTTAAAGCCAAGGAGTTCAGAAAAATTCCTTCCCAACAAGATATCAATCCAAGGAATGTGTGTACGCTCAAGTTGAGAAGTGGGAAGGAAGTTCATGAGTCCGAGAAGAGGGTTATGCAAGAGGATGATAGGGTATTGAAGGCTACCAAGGCACACTTTAAAGAAGAGGAGATTGTGGTCAAGGAGGCACCTACCAAGGAGTTTCCACCACCCAAGGCACAAGCTACCATTCCACCTCAATTTCCCAATGCTTTGAGGGGAAAGCCAAAGGTGGTGACCAATGATGAGAACATTCAAAAAGTCTTTGAGAAGGTTGAGGTAACCATCCCTATCTTAGAATTGATTGAATATGTGTCATCACATGCTAAATTTATTAAAGTTTCATGTACAAGGAAAAGAATTGGGCCAACTAAGAGGTTAGGGCATCTAAAAATAGGGGGAGTCATCATTTTGAACCATAAAATTTTTCCTAAGAAATGCGACAACCCCAGAATGTTTTCTATCCCCATATCTTTAGGTGGTAAAATTGTTGAATATGCCATGATAGATTTAGGTGCATCCATCAATGTGATTCAATTTATTCTATATGAATGCCTAGAAATAGATGAGCTTAGGGAAACTAGAGTGATTGTCCAACTCGCCGATCATTACCAAGCTAGTCCTTATGGACTAGTAAAGGTTGTGATGGTGCAAGTTGGCAAGTTGGTTTTTTCAGCAGACTTTTATGTCCATGACATGGCACACGATGGTAGTGCACCCCCAATACATTTGGGGAGACCTTTTCTCAAAACGTCTAGGACTAAAATTGATATCCACTTTGGAACCTTTACTTTAGACGATGACATGGGTAAAGTGGAGTTTGATATCTATAAGTCTAAGCATGATTCAAAAAATTCTTATTTTATGTGCAAAGGTATGTGATGAGCATGAATTCTAGAGTACTCTTGTGTGACCAATGAGCATGAATGTTTAGATGAACCCCGTGTTGATAATATTATAGACGAGTCTGATGAATTGCATGATGCGATTAATAGTATGTTTGTATTAGACTGTTTTTCCATGCTAACCAACTTGCAGAGGGAAAGAGAGAGTTTTGAGAGTTTAAAACCTCTTCAACCTTCCTCTAACCCCAAAGTGACACTCATGGACTCAATCCTTGCGAGACACAGAGATTCATTTCCTATGATGGACAAAAGGTTCAATGGTAAGGATGACTCATTGTGGAGACCTCTCTACAAGGATGTGATTATGGGTAGAGTTGCCGATGGCGATTTCGGAGACCCACAGGTAGGTGGTTCTAACTAGACTTGCATGGAAAAAAATAAGCCGCAAGGATGACAATAAATATACGGTGTTTCTTTTTGCTTTCGTGTTTTTAGTAGTGATTAGATAGATTTCACATGTTCTTTTTCGAAGGATTTTTGAGATGAAACTCTTGTTTGGTTTGAAAATCTGAGCTTGAGATTCGTGATTGTCTTTGGATGGAATTAAATTTGATGGTGACATAGTCTTTCGAAAAAAAAGAGGGAAAAACTAAGGATTAGGTCAAAATTTTGGCAATCTCGTGCCTAAACCTGACAGGGTCCATACCAAGGGCCTAGGTTCATACCACGAGAGTTGGCGCGAGGGGATGCCTTGTGCCAAAAATTTTGGAGCGAGGGGTTGATTCGTGCCAAGGAGTTTAGTGCGAGGCTTTGGTCCGCTCCAAACATCTTCTGTGCCAATTTTCGATCTTCCATTGCCAAATTGTTTCAAAAATGAAAATTTTTGTAAATTCTGAATTTTAAACTTAAAAAAATGCAATTTTAGTTCAATTTATTTTGAAATTATCTAATTCCTTAGGATTTTTGATGCAAATAGTACTTCCTATATCCATATGAATTAACTGATTTTTACTATTGTACCCTAATAATATGCAATTTTGAAAATTCCATTCTTATCCTAATTGTGCCTCTCCCTCCTATCATCTATGTTGAATTGGTAAATCCTAATAGACTTTTCCACTTGATTTCATCATTTGACACATTCTTCCTTCTCAAGAAACACTCACTCGCACACTCTTGGTGAAACTAAAAAATTGAAGCTTTTCTTCCAAAAATTAGCAATCCTTGCTTCTTGTTGTGTGGATCTTACAATTCATGATTCAATTTCCGGGTAATCCATTAAACGCTTTGTTTATATGCTTGATTGATATTGTGGTGGTATTATGAAAAGCATGATTCTTGAATGAGTAAGTGTTTTTGAGATAAATGTTTTTGAATGAGTGTCAGAAAATTCTCGAATCCCCCGTGTACACACCCACGCAGACGCGTTCTCCTTTACCCATTCTAACATCCAGATTTCTCTTCCTAAGAGGGCATCCATACTGCACCACACATGAATATAGCCCAAAGTGTGTGCTTATATGTGGTATACTATTCATGCATTTCATATAATCAAGCACAATCATAATAATATCATGAACACAAAATTAGAAAGAACTCAATAATCTCAAAAAGAAATTAGATTAGACCACGCTACTACAATTTATCCCTAAGTTGTAGAATCTACTCCCTAGACATGGAATTCAAATTAAGATTTGAATTCCACATCTTAGGATCAAAGCAAAAGAAAGAAAAGAAAAAGAGGGAGTTCTCTCTTAACTACAAAGATGAACTACTACTTTCTAAGATCTAAGATATGAAAATCTAGTAGACAAAGGTTCTATTTATAGTAGTAGGATATTGGGCCTAAAAATAGGCCCAAAATAGGGTAAACCTTAGCTCAGCCGCCATCTAGCGTGAATCGTCATGGATAGTGCAGCCCGTGGAGTGTCTTTGGCATGGGACGCAAAGCCTGGCACAGGCTGCATCCATTCATGTGGTGCGAAACGCCTGATCTGCTGTGTGGTGCATATCTTCAAGAGGTGCGGGGCGCGAAGCTTGGCGAGAGCCGCATCTACCCCTTGGCACGAGGCGCCATCAGGGCACTAAAAATGAAGTTTTTTATCAGTACCCGTGGCCATTGGTGCAAGTCGTGGTAAGGAAGGGTGCTCGCTCAAAAACTTTGGCACGGGCCATGTGATTTCCCACACCCCACCAGTTGGTTTTGGCATATTGAGCTTAGAAGGCACTTGACGCATGCGTGGAGTGGGTGATAACTTTGTGCTAGTGGACCGTGGCATCTGGCATGGGTTGCGCCATAGCCTCGTGCTGGTCTTCTTGGCGCGATCTTTCTTCTTTGGTGTGAGTCATTGGTGCCAAACAAGGAATGACCCGCGCTGACCCCTTCGTGCCTCAGACGGCTAAACTAGTTTCCTTTGTTACGGGTGAACCGTTAGTTTGATTTGAGAGTTTTAGTAGTCGATTTGGTAGTTCTCAAGAAGACGAATCCAATGGAAACAACCTTGAAAGATAATTCTTCTCGGATCATTCTCAGATTTAAGAACAACTCATCGGACCACGATTCCCCATTTCTTTGTTGGCCGCTTTGAACTTGGTTTCCGCTATCTTTAGCTTCACTCTCCTTCTACCATTAATTGATGCTCTTTTCCTTCATCTACTACCATTTGAATCTGAATGGCCTTCATCTCTACTACCGTTCTTGAAAATGGCCTTCAATATCTTCCACCGCCCTTTCGAACAACCTTGACATAGAATGTAAACAAAAAATAACCACAAGTGACCTACTAAAGATGATCACAAGGAAGATCAAGGAGCTCGTGGATACAAGATGTCAATTAGTACCAATTAAGTGTACAAAACACAGGATTTAGACAAGAAAACCAAACATGGCCGTCTAAACCCCTTGTAACGTAAACTCAACTAATACTAGAAATCCACCAAATAAAACTAGCTAAAATGTATGCCAAATGCAATGGTTAACGTACACATAATAAAGCAGATCAGACTCCCCACACTTAACCCTGTACTCATCCTCGTGTAAATAAAAGACTATACAAAGAATCAAGTGAAATGTAGCGTGAAAACGTAAGTTAACCGAGGCATTCAACTTATTCCAAGATTACCCTGTTTCCCCCAAAAGTGTAAGAATCTTATAACTCTCACACCCCCCAAAAAACAAAAGCAACCAAACCACCCAAAAGTAAAGTGTGGAAAAAGGTAAGCCAAAAAGATAAGTGTATAAGCTAGCTTACTTTTCCCAAAATGATCCCAAAGCAATCAAAAAGTCGTCTTCAAAAAAAATCCACCACGGAAGCATGCATTCAACTTAGTTTTTAATTTTCACTCAATTTCTCTCATTTTACCTAGGAGCAATTTTTGGGTTTTCATCATAGTTTTACACTTCTCACATTTTTCCACACGGCCTCTCATTTTTGCCTAGGTTTGTAAGCCTAGCTGGGCCTAACCTCTCATTTTTACCTAGGATTTTTGACCTATTCGGGCTTTTCCTAATGTTACCCAAGTCGCCCTTTCGGGTTTTCGACTTGTCCAAGTTTTTGTATTTTTTTTGTTTTTCAAGTTTTCCAATTTTTTTGGTGTAGCACAAAATTGCCCCAAAAGTGGGCTTCAGACAACAAAAGATAATCAAACTCTAAAAATACACCACCACTTTCCTAAAACATACTACTCCATGAAAACTAAAAATCCTAGCATAGCATGTCATGCTACCAAATGGGTTAATCAAAATTTGAAGCTAGGATTTATAAGACCCACAAAAGAAGAAGCAAAAATTGCTAATTTTTTTGAAGAAAGCTTCAATTTTTTGAGTTTCACCAAGTGTGTGTGAGAGGGAGTTTTTCTTGAGAAGGAAGAATGTGTCAAATGATAGAATTAGGTGGAGAAATGTACTATGGGATTAGAATTTCAGCCTAGGTGACTAGGGAGGGAGGTACAATTAGGATAATAATGGAGTTTTAAAATGCTCAATTTAGGGGGACAATAGTACAAATTAATTAGTTCCAAGGGATATTGGAAGTGTTTTAAGAATCATAAGGAATTAAGGAATTCCAAAATTCTTGAATCAAAAATGCATTTTTAAGTTTGAGAATCAGAATTTTCAAAAAATTTCATTGTCAAAAAAAAGAAAAACTAAAAATTGGTTTAATGCGCAAAATATGTCTAGCTCAAAGCAGAGCCCCGTGCACCAAACTTCTGGCACGAGATAGAGCCTCGCGCCAAACATCTCTGCACGAAGCATAGCCTCATGCCAACCTCCTTGGCACAAAGCATAGCCTCGCGCCGAGCACATCAGCACGAAGCATCCACCAAATTTTCCCTAATCCTTGGTTTTTCCATCTTTCTTTGAAAAACTACATCATCCTTCAAATCTAACTCCATCAAAACATAAATGCGAGTTTTGAGCTCAAAATTTCAATCCAAATATGAATTTCATCTAAAAAATCCTCTTGGAAAAACAAGATTCATGCAAACACTATCTATTCACTAATCAAAACACGAAAACAAAGGAAACACTGTATTTTTTTTTATCGTCCTCATGAATTATCTTCTTTTTCATGCAGTATAGTTAAAAATGCCTACTCGGGGGTCTCCAGAATCACCATCAGCAACTCTACCCACGATGACGTCGTTGTGGAGAGGTCTCCATAACAATCCTTCCTTACCTTCGGACCTCTTGTCCGTCTTAAGACATGAATCCTCGTGTCTCGCTAAAATTGAGTCTGTGAATGTCACTTTGGGGTTAGGGGGAGGTCGAGGAGGTTTCAAACCATCGACCATCTCACTTTCCTGTTACAAGTCGGTTAGAATAGAAAAATAATCTATACAGACATATTATTATCCATTGCATCATGCAGTTCATCGAAATCATCATCATTATCATCAACATGGGATTCATTCAAACATTCATACTCATTGGTCACACAAGAAGATTCATCATGCTCATCATATAAGGTTACACCTTTGCACATCAAAAAAGACTTTGTCGAATCATGCCTAGATTTATAGATATCAAATTCCACTTTATCCATGTCATCTTCTGGAGTTAAGGTTCCCAAGTGGACATCGATTTTAGTTCTAGATTTATTTAAAAAAAAGTCTCCCCAAAAGTATTGGGGGTCCACTTCCATCGTGCACTACGTCTACGACATAAAAGTTTGCTGGAAAAACTAATTTTCCAAATCGCACCATGACATCCTTTACTAGTCCATGAGGACTAGCTTGGAAATGATCGGCAAGTTGGACAATTACTCTAGTATCCCTAAGCTCACATATTTCTAGGCATTCATATAGAATAAACGGGATAACATTAATGGATGCACCTAGATCTATCATGGCATGTTCCACAAGTTTACCACCTAAAGAGATAGGGATAGAAAACATTTTGGGCTTATCGCATTTCATAGGTAAGTTCTTATGACTCAAAATGGTGACTCCTTCCATTTTCAAATGTCCTAACCTCTTAGTTGGCCTATGCCTTTTCTTTGTGCTTCCAACTTTAAGAAATTTAGCATATGATGACACATTCTCAATTAGTTCCAAGACAACGATGGTTACCTTGAACTTTTCAAAGACCTTTCGAATGTTCACATCATCGATCACCACCTTTGGCCGCTCCCTTAAAGCATTTGGAAATGGAGGTGAAATAGTGACTTGTGCCTCGGGCCGGTGGAAGTTCCTTGGAGGGTGCTTCCTTGACCACAATCTCCTCCTCGTTGAAGTCTTCTTCTTGGTCTCACAAACTTCCTTCCCACTTCTCAATTTAAGTGCACTCATGTTCCTAGGATGGATCTCCGATTGGGAAGGTAGTTTGCCAGACTCCTTGGCTTCAAGTCGGCTTACCAAAGTGGCAAGTTTCCCGATTTTAACTTCAAGATTTTTGATACTTGAGAAAGCTCTATTGCTAAGATCCTTAATCTCTTGCCTTTTCCTCCCCGCAAAGACTCCATGTTTCTTCCCCAATTGACCGATGGCTTCCAAAATCTCATCCCATTTTTACTTATAGAGTGAAAAATGATTGTTTAAAGGGCCTTCACCTATAGGATATGGTTGAGGTGGAGCTTGTCCACCCCGGTATCCTTGAGGTTGGTTGTCCTCTCTCCATTGGAAATTAGGATGATCTCGATACCTCAGGTTAAATGAATTTGCATAGGGGTCCGGCCTTGCATCTCCTTGGTTCCCCCGGAACCCTTGTAGTTAACCCCTAGCAAATTATGGTCCCTCCCGGTTGTTGTAGTTAATTACCTTCACCTATTGTAAATCATATATGACTTTGGGGCATGCTTCAGAGTTGTGGTTAAGTTTGCAAACTCCACACACTTGGACTTGATGCACTTTTCCTGGAAAAAGCTCCTTTATCATGGAAGAAAGAGCTTTGACTTGCTCATCTAACTTAGGTGAGTGTGCAGGTTCATCCAAGACCTTAACCCTTGACCTAGTGCCAAATTGTCACATACCATTTGCCATTTCTTTAAAGAGGGACATTGCATCCATGGGGCTCTTGTTCGCTATCGAACCATTGCAAGAGGCATTCACCATTCACCATTCACCATCCACATATCTTCATCACATAGCCCCTCGAAGAAATAGTACCCCAAATTCCCTTCCTTGAAAGGGTGGTGAGGGAAACTAGCTAGCAATCTCTTGAAGCATTCCCAGTAATAATACATTCTCTTGGTAGAACCTTGGGTGATGTTCAACAATTGCTTCTTCACCCCGGCCAACTTAGATGCCGAAAAATACTTCTCTAAGAACCTCTACTTCATGTCCATCAAAGAACCAATGCATCCCCGTGGCAAGTAGTAGATCCAGTCCTTGGCACTACTTTGAAGGGAAAACAGGAAGACTTTTAGGTTGTAGTCATCTTTGGACACTCCCAGGGGCTTCATGTTTGTGCACACCAAATGGAACTCCAAATGATATTTTTTCGGGTCCTCCCTCACCAATCCATGGAATGTAGGTTGGCAATAGATCATGCCACTCTTTAGCTCAAAACTCACAATGGTGAGTAATAGCGGGAAGGTGATGCATAGTATTTGTTCTCCAAGTTGGGTGCCATGAGCTCCCGTAGAGTGCGATTATCTTCCGTCATTTTTAGTGGATCTTCTAATACTACTTGGGCCTCGGTTGAACTTGTGCCTTAGTTCTTCTCCTCCTTATCCTCCGACCACCTGTGTTCTTAGTCGGGTAGTGTAAACACCTAGATTAGTGGTACAGGTGTGTACCATAAACTAGGGCCAACTATACCCTTCCGAAAAAAACACTAGCAAATAGACCAAAAGGTAATAGAACAACTATAACAAAGCTCCAACCAAGAATCAACAACATAAAAAAATAAAAACAAAAGCTAATATTAACTACTTCTTCGAACACGTTACGTGATGTGGTAGTCTAGTCAGGTACAACCTTGTTGCGCACCTTGCAAACCTTCTTTATTGCAAAGTCAAGCCCGAAAGTGATTCTGGGAGAAATACTCTGACGATCAAGTCAGTCACTCTCTCAAGAACTGGAATTTCTCATAATACTTACACTTACCTTAGCTCTTTGAGAGCATGTTGTATTTATATGTAACGCTAGTTGCAGTTCCTTTCTTTTAGGGACTAAGATCATGGTCATACCACAATTGCCACCTGCTGTGTTCGTGGCCTAATGTTCGTTATTTATTCCACACATCTTGGCCCATGTATTCTGCCACAAATGGGAGATCTGCATGTAGCTAACTTTTGTTTTAGGCCGAAACATGTTAATTTCAATATGGTGTACCATTGGGCTGGGCCTAGCGGTCATCAGCCTCTTGATGGTTGGGCCATATATACACCATAAGCTCCCCTAGCCATGAAGACTAAAAGAAACAGAATAATGGTGTGGCTTTGCGGTTCAAATGCGAACAGTTGTTGTACGTCCACAAGCTCTTTGTCATTTAATACTGCGTTCATTGTCATTGTGAAGTGACATTAGCTTTGTGAATCCATCTCAATCCTCAATATTTCTTCAAATTTGAATATTTAAATTTTTTATATCCTCACGGTGAGACTATTTCTGCGGTGATTTGGTTTATAGAACCCAAGATTCGCTCCTTACTCTTCGGTATTCCGGTCCGCATTTTCCTGACATTTTCTTTCGTTGTACCTCATAAATGAGGAATTTGAAATAAATAATTAAATTTTGTCCTCAATCAGTGTGTTATCTGTTCATCTACCGTCACCGTCTCGATATAAGCAAAAGGTACTTTTCTTTTTGTGTTAGATCATGATCATTGTGTTTCTTTAAACTAGTTGCCTTCCTCGATTCTGCTATCTATTGGTGGTATTAAGCGTCTTTTCTTGGTTTTTTTAAGCTCTTCCTCTCCAGGCTTTCATCCTCTTTGAGCATCCTTAGGTTTTCTGCATATCACTCTCCGTCATTTTCTTCAAGAGTAAGATCTGTTAAGAATTTAATTTCCAATTCATGTACATCATTTTCTGAATTTGATATATTGGAATTGTTCTTTATTTTGTAGTTATTTTATTGGGTGTGTGAAACTATTTTTTGGTCATCTCCTCCGGCTTGTTTTCTCTTAAACTTTGTTTTCCAAAACTTGTGTCCGTGGTGTTTGAACCTAATTAAGGTTGTTACTTTCCCCTGTAGGATCATGATGTCTTCCTCTAGCCCTGTTAAGTCCCCTATAGAAGATGATCATTCTGATGAGGATTCCGGTCATGCTGCTGGATCTTCCAACATACCCAACATTCTGACTGGTTCCTATGTGAATGATTTAAAGAATTTTTTTCCTTTCCTTGCATCTTTTAAGCTTCATTTTCCTGCCAAGTGTGAGTGTGTTTGCACTCCTCCACGTTGCTATATATCTTGTTACTTATCCTACTTGAACTTAGGTTTTTATTTCCCCCTTCCTGCACATGTGATCGAACTCCTTTGTTCGCATAAGGTTGAATTGTCCCAATTTCATCCCAAGGGCATCACTATCATAATGGGGTTTCTTCAAGTGTGTGAGAAAGTGAACGTTCCTTTTACTCTTGAGTTGTTTCACAACTTTTATCACCTCCGAAAGGTAAAAAATACCGTTGAAAGAATTTAATTTTTATCCGGTGATTTTTGGGGTTGAACTAGTAAGTGGTTTCCCTAGTAATTTTGGTGATTGGCGTAGAAGATACTTTTTTTAATAAAAGTAAAACAAGCTCTTGAAGCTGCTGTACCTTGTTGGAACTACAAAGTTCCTAAGTCTAAGCTTCTTGGTCTAAGTGTCCGTTATACAGAAAAGACGGAGATTGTAGCCACGCTTTATGTGCATACACAACATTTTCACCATACTGACTCTGATGCCGAAGGTGTTTTTTCTATTTTTGTATTGATATGTTTGATCTGTATGCTTTCATATATGACGAACTATTATTCTCTTACTTTTCGCGTGTGTTTATTTTAATCTATGATGTTTTTTGGTTTTAGATATGGACCTATCTAAAGGTGAGGTTGACCTATCACTCTTCAAAGGCAAAGATGAGAAGGTAGACGCGGCTGTTGTACAGGCCGATAATGCTGCTGGGAATAAGACTGTACCTATAGGTGCGAAGACTACGACCTTTGATGATAAGGGTAAATGTAATAAGAGAGGGGAGATGAGTGGTCATCGCCCCCCTAACAAGCTGAAAGAGAAGAAAAATAAGAGGGTTAAGGGGCGGTGGGCAATTAGGACATGCAATTCTACTTTTGAAAAAGGTGCGTGCTAACCAGACCGGCTCGCAGATTAAGCCACAAACTGAACATAAACTAACAGGGGATATGGTTTCTGACATCCTTTCTAATATTTCCTTACCTGAAACACTGGCTGCTTTAAGTTTTCAACCGAGCTTTAATAGACATTAGTATGCCTTGATATCTTTTATAAAATGCAAAATAACTTCGTCTCATTTGTTGTTATCTTTCAAGGTCAGTGGAGGCCTTGAAATTGCGAGTGAGCATCTGCCCAAGTGTTCTCCTGTTGATGAGTCACTATTGGAAAAGTACAAAGCACAAGAAACCAAATGTCCACCACTGGAGAGTTTGCTTAAGGCAGCTCAGGAGAGGGCGAAGGCTACTGAGGAGGCAGCGAGCAGTGTTAGTGTGCACGGGTTGCAGGAGTGGAGGTGACTAAGCTTCGTTTCAAGTTAAAGGAAGTATGCACCAATGTAGTTGTATTACTTCAATATCCCCAAGTGCATAGATCGACTTTGTAAGACTAAGTCATTCAATAAAGCTTTGGAGGATATTTCCAATGATGCTCGCACCGTTAGGTACTGCAAGGTTGTGAATAATCAACGTGAGTGGAATCCCCTTTGTGATCTTAAGAGTGTGTCTTCTCTTAAGAAGTGCACTGTGTCCTGGAAAAGAGAAGGGTGGAGCTTAACCAAGCCTTTACCTAAAAAATTGCTGATGGGGGACATCCACATACCTTTCTCTCATATCTTGCTAGCCTTCCAAGTCTTCCTTCCATTGCTGAGCCGAAGGAGTGTGAGGTGGACTACTTCAAAGAGATTCCATCTAAGCCTAAAGTTGATGATCCCCTTCTAACCCTGCTGCCAGTGTGGCTAGTGAGGTTAATGCGATCACTGAGACTCCTATCCAGTAGTAAAGAGTGGGGAATACCTCCCTACAGCCAAGCCAAGATGCCACTGCAATCGTCATTCAGCCTACGCTTTACTCCAACTCCGAAGTTAGTTGATTCTTAGCATATTTTTTGGTTTGGATTTTGGATTGTAACCCTGAGACAATATTTTGATGTGTGTCTGTACTATTTGTGCAATTTTAAGTATGAAATTTGGCCTATTTTCCTTGTTCCAGGCTTTCTCATCGCCCTTAGTTATGTGTAAAGCTTCAATATTTTGGTTGGCCACAAATTCTTGAAAAGCCTTGACTTTATGGGACATAATGATCCTCTTCATGAGCTTATTAGCTTTCTCTTGCTACCTGATCCTTCACCGAAGAGTGTGAAGAATTTGTTTCTTCTGAACTATTTTTTCCTGTGGAATCGCTTCCTTTATACATTGGGTGGCAACTCCCTATTTCATCTTCATCTCCCTCTTTGCCTACAATTTGTCCTTGCAGTATGCTCTTTCCTTATGGATATAATGTTGAAACGCTTAATTTCCCTATACGTGTTCCAGAGTAGGTGCTATGTTTAGGTATACATTTGAAGTATATGCTACTGGGTATCAACGATCTTGAAAAAAAGTGGAATGCGACCGTGAAGGACAACCAGGAGGCTATGCACAATTTACATAGATTCTTGGGCGAGTAGAATAGTCTTATTCATCAACAATAGTTGAACATGGCGAAGATGCTCCGCCAATAAGTAGAAGCTAGGGATTATGGAGCGAGTAAACCTTGCGAAGCCCATCAGAAGATGTTGATCATAGATAAAAAATGTACCTGTATTGATGATCTGCTGGGTAAGTTAGAGAAAAAGCAGAACGAGTGTGATCACTTATCAACTTCTGCTCTTGGTTGGCAGGTAAAGTTTGATAAGTAGTTTGCTATAGACACATAGCTGCGAAGTAAGAATGAGGAGCTTCACGCTGAATTTAGCCAACTTGATAAATATGTGCATCAACTGGAGCAAGCTTGTGTTCAATATAAAGAAAATCTCCAGGCTCTTTCTTCGTCATCTCGGAAGGCTGCTGGTTGTAGAGATGTTACAATGGAAGTTGGTGGTCAAAGGATTAACTTGTCTAAGTCAGTTCGGATGCACATCTAGTCCCTAGAAAAGGAGATACATGACCTGAGAGCTGAAATGAAAACGTACAAAGAAACCGTCAACGTTATGAGTATGCAACTAGATCGTGATGAATTAGTCCTTATTCGTGACTTCAAGGTGTGTACTATGCTAAACATCTTAATCACATGGAGCGGCGTGGTTGTACAAGAAATCCCACTTATTTGCACATAAAGTGGTGTTACAATAATTTTATTTGTGAAGAAGAGCCTGCTGAGGAGAAGCGATGTAGGGCCGAGCATTCTAATCGCAAAGTTGAGTGTGGCCACCGCTGCAGGGATTGTCATCTTTTGGATCTTCAAGAACCTTGAGGCATAGAGAGATCTGTTATCTTTAACCACATATCCTTTCTTGTAATGTTTCAATAAAGTTTCTAACGACTCTGCAAATATTGCAACTTCACTATTGCTAATTTATCATCCTTACTCTTTAATTTTGTGAGCCTTTGTTTGGGAAGTCTAAAATCACTAGGCCAGCTGATGTATGACTTGCCTTAATCTTGGTTTCATAGGCAAATCTATTTTATTGCAAGGTTTATTACTTGCTTTGTTTGGAGTGTGTAGTGTGTGAAATTGCAAGATATATTGCTTGCTTTTGCCACTGTATTAGAGGCGTATTAGCCTACTAGCAAGATCTATATCTTACGAATTATATACTTGGCAGAGTTACAAGATCTAAGGCTTGTAACGATCGCGAGTTGTGCAAGATCTATATCTTGCGATTGTTTGATTTGTGATGTTGCAAGATTTTAAGCTTGCAACAATCACTAGCTGTGCAAGTTCTATCACTTGGAGTGGTTTGATATGCGAAGTTGCAAGATCTAAAGCTTGCAAACGTCGTTAATTGTGTAAAATCTATAACTTGATGTTTGCCAAACTGCTTGACTTAAAAAATATGGGTGTTTTGATCATAATACGGTACGAAGAAATATATTCTATTATAACTAAAGATTGAGAAATATGACCGTGGTCAAGCAATACAGTTTTTTGTATTAATAATATGTTTCTGCGATAATGTCGCGTCTGAAAGAATTGAAAGAAAATGACCAAGGATAATGTCCTGGCGTTTGTACAGGTAGATGTTCGCTACCTTCTCCATGAGATCTAGACATAAAATTTTCTTAAGTTGATTACATGCCACGTCTTTGGAACACTAGTGCCATTCATCCTTTCTAGCTCATAGTTGTTGGACTTGTGAGCTTTTGTGACTTTGTAGGGCCCTTCCCAGCTTGGGCATAGCTTTCCTCGCTCCTCTTCTAGACTTGTTTATGATGAGACGTCAAATGCATATATTTTCCAAAGAATTTAACATCACTTTTGTTTTTTTGTAATATTGCTAGATTTACGTAGGTTTACATGACCATTTTTGGTTTTTATATCTAAATCCTTCTTTTTGTAACCTATGTTTAGTCTAACAGATTTTTGGTCCTTACGAGCATCTAGATTCCATTTTGTGAGCTTCATTTGTAGATGTCTTGTGAGCCCTTTGGAGTGGTTTAGTGAAGGCCACAAGTCAAAACGTTGTAGAAGATAGAAGGGTCAAAGAAGGAAGGTAAAGAAGCAGAAGAATTATAACCTGGAAGTTTGGACAAAGTTCTTGAAAGTATCCAAGAAGAATCAGCCTACAAGGGTGGCATCATTGGATTTGTCTTCTCGAGCACGTTAAAATTAACTAAAAGAACTCCCAAAATGAATCAACGGTTCACCCATGGGAAGCAAAACAAGAAGCCTTAAATTGTATCCTGCCCATCTGAATTTTTGGGCTGAAACCTCCGCAACCCGGGCAAGGTCATTTCCGCCTGGGCGGGAGATTGCTTCATTTATTTTGGGTTTTCTTGACCAAATTAGACTATAAATAGCTCCCCTCATCCCCATTTGAAAAAGCCCGACTTAAGGGCTCCAAAACCCTAGTTTTTCACCATTTTCTTCCATTTCTTCTTCGTTCTTTATAGATTTTTGTTCTATGTTATGGGTTTTGATTAGCTAGCTTAGTTTTATACTTTGGAGCAAATTATTGAGACTTCCTTACTACTATCTTGAGAATACTTTCTATCTATCTATTGCTTTCTATATTGTACATTTATTGAGTTTCGAATGTGGATTGTTAATGGCATTAATATTGTTGGAAGTTTGAGTATATGAATTGCTTGTATTATTGCTTGTTAGGGCTGGGAGAAATTATCTAATTTTCTCCTCTTTTAATGTGGAATCCAAGATCATGAGTTAGAGCTTCTTAATGATGTTGATGTGTTGATAATTGTTAGATGAATGTGATGATGTTGAACTCATTGTCATGTTTGTTTTAGGTAGCAAATGAGATAAGTCTATGAATGTCGATCGTGTTCTTGACTAACTTGTGTAAATGAAAGAATTGGTTAAATGCTTAGACATGGTGTAGTGTTTATTAAGTGTTGCCAAGCTTGTTGATTCTTCGTGCTCAATGCCATCAATGGGATACGTTTAGTCGTGTTTCGACTAAGGGAGCCATTGGTGAGTTTTGACAAGAGATGTTGAATTCACTCTTGCAAACTACTATTCTAAGAAGGATAGCAGGTTTATCTTCACAAAAAGTAGTTAAAGCAATGAATAAATTGGTTCACTCATTCTTGAAGCTTTTGGTATTTAGCATTCATGTGTTCTTAATACTATTTTTTACTTCATTTATGTCATGGGGTGTTTGAGAATAGGAAGTGTTTGTATGATTAAAGTGTTGGGGTGTTAGGAAAGTGACAAATTCCTTAGCTCTTTGGCATGAAAATAAAAAACATGGACTTAGAACTTCTCGTGCATAATGTGTTGTGATTCTTGCTAAATAAGTATGTTAATGTGGATTGTTCTCATATTTATCCTATAGATGCAATCAAAGGTTGAGTCTTGAATGTAGTTTGTTCTAGGTTTAGCCTAATGAATGCTATGTTTGGTTAAATGACTATGCTTTGGTGGTAGAAGGCTTGTTGTTATCAAATATATAGTCCTTTGTATGAAATTTTGTTGATTAAATACCTCTATGGTGTGGTTTGCCTAGAGTTTGTCAACGAGGTTTACAAATGGTCGTTGTTTGTCTTTGCAAATTACTATTAAGAAGGAATGAATATTGATCTTCGAATGGGAAGTGATAACATTCCCCATAGGTAACAAATGTGATAGAATGAGTGAATGGTTCAATGATCTACATGAGGTTTGGAAGTGGATATCAATTGCCCCCAAGACTTTATCTTTTGTAGTTTTTACCCCTTTTTCTTAGTTTGTTTGATGATTAGCATAGATACTTAACTTTGCTAATTAGTCTGTCTTTTAATTTCATAACTTAGAGCTAAAACTGATGTGTCCATTTTAGATGGTTATTTTAGGGTTTTTAGGATTAGGTTTTGTGCAATTTTGTGCTCTACATGTGGCATTTTGCCTTGAAATCATCTAAGGAGGGATAAAGGCGGCTTTGACGTTTTTATCACTTTTTAGATGATTTTGTGCGACAAGGTGATTTGTTTGAAGACTTTGAAGATTTGAAGACTTTGAAGATTTATCTTTGAAGATTTGAAGATTTGAAGACCTTTACATTTGAGCTTTGTGAAGATTTGAAGAAGTGAAGAGATGAAGAAAGGAGAGCAAAGCAACGGATGAATGATGATCCAGGGTTCTCAGAATTTTCCGAGAAGAATCAGCCTTCAAGAGTGGCACCATTGGATTCCTCTTCTCGATCACTATAAAATCGACTACAAGAACTCCCGAAACGGATCAACGGTTCACCCGGAGGAAGCAAAACAAAACAGCAAGGCTGAGTTACTGATCTGGTCGCGAGCTCGTCGCGAGTCGCGACGGCAGCGTCCAGTCAGCTCTGTTTCAGCGTTTTTCTCCCCTTTTTCTTCCACTATAAATACCTCTTCCTCCCCTTCATTCCATAGTTTTTTTCCCTTTTCTTCTTGCATTTTAGGGCTTGAAAACCCTTGGTTTTCTTCTCTTTCTTTTCTTAGTTTTTGTAGTTTAATTATGTCTCTTGTTATTCTAGAGTAGTTTTTGTTCTTGGGAGCAAGGATTGAAGCTTCCACTTCTATGTATTGAGAACCATTTCTATCTATCTATTTGGTGTTTTTGCTATTGTGCTCTTATTGTGCTTTGAATGTTAATTGTTGATTCCATTGATGTTGTTGGGAGCTTGAGGACATGAATGCTTGTATGAATTGCTAGCTAGGGTTTGGGGGATTTGGGTTAATTTCCCCCTGTTCTTGTTAGGAATGTATGAGTGTGAATTAGAGCTTTTGATTGTGTTAGTGTGTTGACAATGTGCTAGACGAATGTGATTGATGTTGAACTCTTCGTCATATTTGTTTTATGTAGCAAACGAGAGAGTCATATGCTCGTGGATGAATGTGCTTGCATGTTCATCCAATCTCATGTAATTGCATGAATTGGTTTAATGCTTAGTCACGGTGTAGTGGTCATAAGCATTGCCAAGCTTGTTGGTTCTTCGTGATTAAATGCCACCAATGATACCTTGAGTCGTGGTCGCGACTCGGGAGTCATTGGTGAGGTTTGACGAGAGATGTGGAACTCACTCTTGCAAACTACGAACTAAGAAGGATAGGAGTTTAGTCTCCACGACAAGTAGTTGAAATATTGAATAGATGGCTTGTACTCATTCTTGAAGCATTTGTTATTTGGCGTTTATGTATTCTTGATGGTATGTTTCACTTCATGTGTGCCATGAGTTGTTTGAGCATAGGGAGTGTTTGTATGGTTGAATTGTTTTGGTGTTAGGAGCGTGACGAACTCCGGGACTCCTTTGCATGAAAATCTATGAGCATGAACTTAGAACTTCTTGTGATGTATGTGTTGTGATCCTTGCTAGATGGGTATGTGAATGTTGAGTCATGTATGCTATATGATGGAATGAGTGAATGATTCAATGACCTACGTATGATTTGGAAGTGGATATCCATTGCCCCCAAGGCTTTTTATCTTTGTAGTTTTAAAACCCCTTTTCTTTAGTTTCGTTTGATGATTAGCATAGTCACTTGACCTTGCTAGTTATCGTGTCTTTTTATCTTTGTTAATTTAGGAAACCAACCAACCAACCCCCTCATTTACATGCTTTTATGTGTGTGTATATATAGTTACTCCTAGCCTAATATCAACCATTTGTGTGCTTAGACGCTTAGGAAGATCCCTCTTCTCCTTGGACGACCCCGATTTGCCACTATCTACCTAGTTGTAGAAAGTAAGCATTTAGGGCTTATAAATTATCTTTTGCACGGCGGGCGCGACGACCGCCCGCCTGTCAAAAACCAACCAAAACCCCCTATTTACTTGCTTATATATATGTATATATATTTATATAAAAATCTACTTCTAGCCTAATATGAACCTGATATGTTTAAACGCTTAAGAAAATCCCTCCTCTTCTTCGTGGACGACCCCGATTTACACCACTATCTACTTTATTGTATTTAGTAAGCATAAATGGCTTATAAATTATAACTTTTAAAGGTACGATGGTGACTTCTCAGCTTTGTTCTTTCTTTGCACCAGATCGCCCACCTGAAATCGTGTTTCCTTCAATTTCTGATTATAAGCTCTCACCATCCTTTCCTTATACGTAGCTTCTGTAATCGTTGCAAAATCCCTTTTCTCCTCCAGTTCGTACAATTTTAACCTTATCAGGTTTGGGTTATCTTTCTACTTGTAATCGCATACTCGGAGGCTCACATTGCCAACTTCTACTGGCATAACTAATTTGTGGTCATAAACCAGATTATACGGTGTTTTCCTTATTGGTTCTCGAGCATTTGTTCTATACGACCATAACGTATTTGATAACTCATCTACCCATCCAGTTTGTTTTCCTTCTAGCCGCTTCTGGATTCCATGAACGATAGTCATGTTCGTTACCTCCACTTGACCATTGACTTGAGGGTGCGCTACCGAGGTGAACTTCTGGAGAATTCTAAGCTTGGAACACCAATCCGTGAATACGCTTCTTTTGAACTGCGTACCATTATCCGTTACAATGGTATGTTGCACCCTTAAGTGGCATACTATATTTTGCCACACGAATTTTGTGGCTTCAGCTGTGACTCATCCTAATGGCTTCGCCTCCACCCATTTTGTAAATTAATCAACTGCTACCACAAGGAATTTTGCGTTCCTCTCGCCCTTTGGGAATGGTCCAACTAAGTTAATTCCTCATTTATCGACGACCAAGATTCATATACACCTGTCAAGGCTGCTTGTGGTTTATGTGATAACAAAGCATTGATTAGGCAACTTTTACATTTAAGCACAAAGCTCTGTGCGCATCGTTAAATATAGTTGGCCAGTAGTATCCAGCTCGGATGATCTTCTTCCCTATGGTTCTTGCTCCCTAATTCATTCCATATAGGCCTTTGTGAACCTCCTTTAAATTTTTTGCTGCCTATGTTGGTCCTATGCATTTTGTCTATAGAGATAAAAAAATCCTTCTTGTACAAGATCCCAACTTTGGGGGTGTAGTTACTAGATCGTAACTCCAACTTCCTAGCATGCACCTGAGCCTTTGGTAGTGTTCCCATTGCGAAGAAATCTATTAGCGGCGTCATCCAGTTTACTTCATCTGATTAAATTGCTAATACTGTAGTTTCCACCATGCTTCTGACTGGAATGAATTCTACAACCACATCTCTATGTTCCCTGAGGGAACCAAACCCTGCTGTCGCTAGCTTGCTAAGTGTATCTGTCTTTGTATTTGTGCTTGGTGGTACGTGCTGCATGTCAAAATACTCAAGCTGGGCTATGAGTTGTTGTACTTTTTTTAAATACTTGACTAACTGTTCCTCTCATACCTCATAGTCTCCTCGCACTTGTTGGACAATTATCAGCGATTCACTAGAGACACAGACACTTCTAACTTTCATTTTGATGCTAAGATCCAATCCAAAAATCAAGGCTTCATATTCCACCTCATTGTTGGTGAGCTGGAAATTGAAACATAATGAACAGTAACCCAGACCCACAACCTTCTCTGTTAGACGCACCATCAATGAACAATGTCTATGCCACTTCGTCCCATTTCAACTTGCCTTTGTCGATTCTTAGGCTGTGACATATGTTTGCTTTTTGCGCTTCTTCGCTAGTCAATTCTGCAATAAAGTTTACTAGCGCCCGAGCCTTGATTGTTGTTCTATGTTGGAATTGTATCTCAAATTTGCCTTGTTCCAAAGCCCACTTCATGAATTGTCTTGATGACTTAGGCTTCCTCAGAATATTCTTGATCGAGAAAGCTTTATAGACCACGATGGGGTAACTGTGAAAATACGTTTTCAGTCTTCGTGCTGAGTATATTAACACTATTTTTAATTTTTCTATTGGCATACATGTTTTCTCTACGCTTCGTAATATCCTGCTGATATAATAGACCGACACTTGTTTCTGGCCTTCATGGCGAACCAAAATGGAATTGATTGCATTCAATGAGATTACCAAATATAAGTACAATTTTTCTCCAGGAACAGGTATCTTCAATGGTGCTTGGACTGCGCTCCAGCTAAACTTCTTGGCATTCTTTAGTACTTCGAAGAGTGGGAAATGCCTTTCTGCCGCTTTTGAAACAAACCTGTTAGGCACTGCTAACGACCCTATAAGAATTTGTACTTCCTTGACTGTTCGCGGCTGGGGGAGGTTCACTATGGTTTGGATTTTCTATGGGTTAGCTTCGATAATTTTTTAGGATACCTTGTACCCCAAAAATATTTTCGCACCTACTCCAATCACACTTTTCTTGGGGTTGAGCTTCATCCCTATAGTGTGTAATGTGCCCAACGTTTCTTGTAAGTCTGCAACAAAGCTACTTACTTTTCTGCTTTTGATAACCATGTTATCAACGTAGGCTTCAACATTCCATCCTATTTGATTACAAAATGCATTATCAACTAATCCCTGGTATGTGGCCCCTGCATTCTTTACTCCAAATGGCATTTTTACGTAGCAGAATGTTCTGAAACTTGTTATGAAGGTTGTTTTCTCCGCATCTTTAGGATTCATTAATATTTGATGATCTCCCCCTTGTATACATCCAAGAATGCTAGGGCTTCATACCCCGCAATCGCTTCTACTAACTAATCAATTTTCGGCAGGGTATAACAATCCTTTGGACATGCTTTATTCAGGTCAGTAAAATCAATGCACATTCTCCATCATGCATCTGATTTCTTAACCATGACTATGTTTGCTAGCCATTTTGGATATATTACTTATTTCAATATTCCTCTTCGATTGCCTTTTGTTTGTCGCTAGCAAAGCACCCTTATTTTTGCTTAACTGGTTTAACAAATCGCTAATGTTAGTGAATGCATAGTGATGTCTGGGTCCACTCCTCCCATGATCTGGACATCCTACGCGAAGGTATCCTTGTGGCTCGTAGTATTTCCATGACCCTCATCCTTTATTTGTTCGGAACATGTTTTCCTATTTTTATACATTTGGAACTATCTTCATCATCCAAGCTAACCTGCTCTGTTTCTTCTCCCAGGTCCACTGCTGAATGCAGCTGCTGTGGCGATCCTCCATTCAAGATTGTGTTAACCATCTTCACCTTTTCTCCTCCTTTTCCTACTTTCATCGCATTAACCATGCATTACCTTTCCGTTTGTTGATTCCTCTTATGGTCGCAATTCCATCCGGGGTTGGGAATTTCATTACTAGGTGGTAAGGGGACCATATTGCTTTGGCTCTGTTCATCGATGGTCTTCCTATAATGGCGTTGAACGTACTTAGGGCATCCATGACTAAAAAGTCACACATGATGGTACAAATTATCCACTTTCTCCAATGGTGACCGGTAGCTATATATTTCCCAAAGGCGTCTTCGCACGTTCTGTGAACCCTACCAGCAAAGAGGTGTACTTTTTAAAGTTGGTTCACTTGAACCCATACCTATCAAAGCAGTCTAAAAACATTATATCGACTGTGCTTCCATCATCCATGAACACTCTATGCACGGTGGCATTTCCAATTTTTTCTATAATAACCATATGATCATTGTTAGGCAAAGTGTTTGGCATTGCATCTTCTTCACTAAATGTGATCGTTTCATCTGAGCGTAATCTCTTGTCCACAGGTTCTTGTGGGGGATAATACCTTGCATTTTCCTTCCAAGCATTGTTGGACAGTAATTCTGTGGAACCATGTATGGATAAGGTAACCTTATCTTGGGCTTCCTCGCATGCGTCGTTGTTGTACTTTACTGCCACAGTCATTTTTCTCGGGAATGATCGTTGCCCCTTGGTTTCTTACTGGGGGGCTCATTGTTTTGGAGGTGTTCCCATACTGGCTCCCTCCCTCTTTATTATATTGGCTTAAGTAACCATTCCTCATATTTTCTTCGACCTGTCTTCTCAGGTCCCTGCAATACTCAATGTCATGACAGTGACCCTTATGAAAGGCACAATAATACTATCTTGATCATTTATCCGGTGGTGCTATCATAGGTGCTAGTTCTCGGAACAACTCCTTTTTCGTTTTCTATATCTCTTTCCTTGTTTTTGTTAGGGGTGTATCTTGGAACAGTATACTTTGCGAGCCTATTTCTCTTCCTTTGAGAGCGACGTTTCCTCTTCCTTTCTTCATGAATCCTTTTTGTGCATCCTCCATCGTTCACTTCTTGCCTCGCTCCCATTCTATTTTTTGGTTGTTTGCTTCCTCTGTTCGCACATGTTGCTCAATCATATTATACAGGTTTCTATGATATTCTGGCATGTTCTTCGTTAGTTCTTTGTAAAAGTACCTGACCGGATGCCCCTTGTGAATGCTCCTAATGATGATTGAGATGACAAGTCGCGAACCCGCCGACTTTCCGTAACAATCCGATTGTGATACTCTGCCAATCTTTCATCACTTTGCTCTGCTATGTTGTTGAGATCTGCAATTGTCTTTAAAAATATTTGTTTCTGATAGAAATATCCCAGGAATAGAGAGGACAATTGCACCCAAGATTTGATGCTCTCTTGTGGAAGGTCTTTGTACCAAGTGATTGTTGTTCTCAAACGAAAGATGGAAACACTTTGCATACTAACTCATGTTCACACTGCGAAACCTTATGTTCCTGTATGAGTGTAGGAAATATTTTGGATCTTTGGTTCAGTCATAGATTTTGACATGCAAAGGAAGTTTGAAATCTTTTGGCATTTTAAAATCCTGTAAATGCGGTGCCAGAGGGATCTATCTTTGCCATCTTTTGCCACGATATCATGCAATTCTTCTTCGTACTTGCGATCTTGACACTCCTGACTTATCTTCTTTTCTGGTGTTTGAGGTTTCTGCTTGAGTGTTCTCAAGAACTAATCGTAAAGATCTTCTCTATTCGCTTCTAAGAAGGCTGTGAATGCCCTCTTTTCCTTATCATAGTTACTATTTGGGGATTCTACTTCCTCTCTTGTGTCTTCTTTACTGTGCACTTTTTCTCTGATTGGAGTATGATCTTGGATATGATGCGTTCCTCTATCATGCTCGGTGCTTGTTCCCGTGACTGATGATTATGGTTTTTTTCACTCTCGGTGAACACCTTTATTTATATTATTGAACTGAAAACAAAAAAAATTTGTCCCCACAGTCGGCGCCAACTAATCTGGCAGTCTAGTAAGGTAGAACCTTTGCTACTCACCCTGCGAACCTTTTTCATGCAAAGTCAAACCCAAAAGTGATTTTGGGAGAAATGCTCTGATGATCAAGTCTATCACTCTCTCAAGAACGGGAATGTCTCATAATACTTACACTTACCTTATCTCTTTGAGAGCATGTTGTATTTATAGCTATCCCTAGTTGCGGTTCTTTGCTTTTAGGGACTAAGATTATTGGCATACCAAGATTACCAACTTCTGTGTTCGTGTTGATGATGTGGTCTGTGTAGAGAATGCATCATACCAAAATGAAAGGTGAAGGCCAGAATGAAAGAGCACTGATAGACCTATCTTCGTAATATGACGATGCTTTTTCTCTGCACAACCATTTTGCTCAGGAGTATAAGGATAGTAAATATGATGATGAATTCCCTTAGATGCAAAATGAGTTCGCATGTGATGATTCACAAACTATGTTCCACCATCACTCTAAAATACCTTGATGGTGTTAGAAAATGGATTCTCAACAAGAGCTTCAAATTGCATGTATGCTTCCGCAAAATTAGACTTTCGTTGTAGAGGAAACAACCAAGCCAACCGAAAGAAATCATCAATAAAATGATATTATAAAGGTAACCAACACGAGAGACAACATGTGAGGGTCCCAGGAGGTCACAATGAACTAAATCAAGTATGCGTGGTGCACGTTTTAAATTATCATTAAAAGAAAGATGCTTTCCTATAGCCATCTCACAAGAAGAACACAAATGAAGCTTAGGCAGCAAACTAGTAACTGACAAACTACCAGTCTTTTTTAAAGATGAAATTACATTAAAAGGAACATGCCCTAAATGACTGTGCCATAGCTCAAATGAGGCTTTGACTTTATTTGCAGTAATAAAGAAACTAAAGCAGCACCACCATAATCTAAAATGTAGAGACCTCCCTCACTGTGTCCTCGGCCGACAAGCTCCTTGGTAACTTTGTTCTGAATTGTGAAAGCAGTGTCATCAAAACAAATAACAACATTTAGATCCCTGGTTAACTGGACAATCAATAATAAATTCCTGGTAATGTGGGGAACAACCAAGACATCAGATAAAGTAAGGGAATCGTAAATCTTGGAATTTCCAATATGGGTAATAGGCAAAGTGGCACCATTGCAAAAATGAACAAAACGATTACCATTATAAGGAGCGACACTATCCTGGCTGGATGTGGTAGCAGTCATGTGATTGGTAGCACCAGAGTCCATGTACCAATCCGTAGTTGAAATATGTTAATGATAGTACTATGGCTAAGCTGTGTCCGCAAAATTTGCAATATCATCGTGAGCAATATTTGAAAGCTCGTAGCAGTGTTCAGCAAGATGACCAGGATGATAACACCATTGGTTGACGTAGGTGCCACAGCCAGAGCCACCAAGCACAGATGAAAGACCACCGACCACCGCCACGACAGTTGCCTCTCCCCCTTCCTTGTCCGTTGAGGCAACCTCTCCTGTCGCGGTTTGCCTGTCCGGATGCCTGATAACTAGCAGAGAAAGCAGCAGGAGCAGGTCCAGAAGACGACGAACGAGCTTTGAGATGAAACTCCAAAGCCTCAACATCAGCAACAATAGTGTATAAGGGTGGTAAAGGATCCCTTCATCATTACAGTATTGGAAAACTCAGAGAAGTGACTATTTAAGCCACGAAAAAACAACAGTAACATCCTCATCATGGAGAGGATGTTTAAGTACACGCAATTCATCAATAATGTACTTAAAACGAGTTTAATAATCTTAAACAGACTGGTCATCTTGACGAATGTCGTACATACAACCACAAAGAATAAGGCGAAGAGAACGAGAATTGTTCTGGTACTTCATAGCTAAAGCATCCCATAACTGAGCAGCAGTGACCATACCGTCAACTACTAACATTGCAGACGGTGACAAGGATGAGAAAAGAGCAGCCTGGACCAGTTGATCCTGCTGGATCCAAGCATCACGAGCCTTGTCATCCTCAGAAACCTTGTCATCGATTTCTTTTGAAGTCGAGCTCGCAAGGGGATTGGGGCACTTGGTAAATCCATCATAAAAACCAATTAAATTGACAATATGAAAAACAAAAGTAACCTGAGTACGCTAATGAGCGTAATTGGAACCATCAAGCTTGATGGTGATGCAACTGATCAACGATGTAAGCGTAATTGACGTCATCAGGAAAGAGCAGATCAGATCCAAACACAAGAGATAAATCAAATCGCACCAAACACACAGCAAGCTTGTGAATGGCAGTGGACGACTGATTTAACTTTTGTGTGTAGACAAGGGAGCAGCAATGAATAGCAGCGGAAAGAGCAGACCACCGACGGATGGATCAACGGCGCGTGTGTCGAGGATGGCGGCGCGTGATAGGTGCCTAGCGGCGCTTGGAGCGGCGGCAACGATGCTCTGATCGACGATCATCGGTAACCTGAGAGCGGCAACGATGATTGAAAAACATGGTATGTGAGCGGCGTCCTAGATCGGAAAAACACAGTAAAGGGATATATGGAAATTTTTGCGAAAAGCCAGATCATTTTAGAGAGACAAAACTGATACCATGATAGAATGCAAAACTAACAAATAATTGTAGCTATGTGTATTGATATATAGTGGGTATAAAGGGTATAAATGACCTAAACAAATATGAAACGGAATATAAACAAAACCAATCAGAAAAATTATTCCTTTCGTATACTGATTCTAATTGATTTACATCTCTATTACAGCTCCAATCTCTGCTTCTTCATTCCTAGCTTATGAGTTAGGACTTTACACCGGCGAATATGTTTTTCGTCCTCAGCCGACCTGAAGCGGACATTTTTGAGGTAATTATATCTTTTTTCTAGGTGTTTTTAGTTCAAATTCGATTATTTATTTATTTATCCGGATGATGTGAATTGTATAGATTTGATGTTAATTTGACCTTAATTGTATATGTTTGGTTAGGCGGAGTTACAGAGGTAGAAGATACTACCGTAGATGACATACTTGGAGCGGATGAAGTACCAGTTGCTAATACAACGATGGATGTTTTATCACTTACTCCCTACCTTTACTCTGAATGTTAGTCTCTGTGTGTGTGTAATCTAGTGCTCCCAGGATCATGTGAAATTGAATTTTTGATTATTCATTGCCGATGGGATTAGAGTACATCCTGGGGAGTTTCCTGTGCTGCAGTTGCTCTATTTGTTGGAACTCAATTATTTTGCTTCTAGCACCTGTATTTTGGGTATCTTGCCCTCATATTCTGTCGAGCCACATATTTTCGTCACATATAACATGTCTTGCTTGATAGGCTTATCCCAAGTCTTTTTAGGTATTCCCTTTCCCCCCTTTTATTTCAGTACTTATCGATTTTCAGACGTTTACGTTAGGCTACTCCTACTTTGTTTCTAATGGTTTCATTATTATGTTGTTGTATCTGTCTTTTAGGTATTTATTTTTAGGGAGGTGCTGGTTGCGTCCTTTCTGTATAATACGTTTCGTCTTTTGCTGAACTCTTACTTTGCTTCTAATAGTTTCATTGCGTATACTAAATATTGTGCAGGATGTTGTACGTACATGTCTTTTATGTAACTGTGTTAAGGGAGGTGCTGGTTGCATCCTTTGTATATAATACATGTTTTCTCGTGATGTTTCGTGTTGATTTTTGTCTACATTATTCATGTCGTGCATCAAACAGTGGAATAAATAACCGTCTTGGTGTCATGTGTGAATTCTCGACACATTGATCATATGAACTCGAACCTGCTTGCAACATTTACAGGCATTTCAGAAGAAAAGGAGCACCTTTTACATTGTGTTGTCATCGGAGGAGGTCCTACCAGGGTGGAGTTCAGTGGTGAACTGAGTGATTTCATTACAAGAGATGCCAAGTAGCAATATGCTCATGTGAAAAACTACATTTTTGTCACTCTCATTAAGGTAATAGATTAAGTTTCTCTGTTAAGTATAAGCATTTGTTTCACTCTTATTCTTTCTTTTCATTTGCGTCACTTTCATTATTATTTATGGAACTTAGCTAAATTGTTCTGGTCCTGCCTTGTACATTGCCAGTGGCTACCTTTGTTATGGCTGTTATTTGCGGTACAGACAAACTACGTTGGGACATATTCTTGAACGTGGTGCTACGTTGGGACATACTCAAGCCAGGACATCAAGCGTGACGCAAGCCAGGACATCAAGCGTGACGCAAGCCAGGACATCAAGCGTGACGCAAGCCAGGACATCAAGCGTGACGCAAGCCAGGACATCAAGCGTCACTCAAGCCAGGACATCAAGCGTCACTCAAGCCAGGACATCAAGCGTCACTCAAGCCAGGACATCAAGCGTCACTCAAGCCAGGACATCAAGCGTCACTCAAGCCAGGACATCAAGCGTCACTCCAGCCAGGACATCAAGCGTCACTCCAGCCACGACATCAAGCGTCACTCCAGCCACGACATCAAGCGTCACTCCAGCCACGACATCAAGCGTCACTCCAGCCAGGACATCAAGCGTCACTCCAGCCACGACATCAAGCGTCACTCCAGCCACGACATCAAGCGTCACTCCAGCCACGACATCAAGCGTCACTCCAGCCACGACATCAAGCGTCACTCCAGCCACGACATCAAGCGTCACTCCAGCCACGACATCAAGCGTCACTCAAGCCACGACATCAAGCGTAACTCAAGCCACGGCATCAATCGTAACTCAAGTTATGACAGGTAAAATAGCTAGCAAAGTCAAGTAACTATGCTAATCATAAAAAACTAAGAAAATGGGGTTTAAAACTACAAAAGACAAAACCTTGGGGGCAATTGATATCCACTTCCAAACTTAATGTAGATCATTGAACCATTCACTCATTCTATCACATTTGTTACCTATGGGGAATGCCAATGGAAGATCAACATTAATTCATTCTTAATAGTAATTTGCAAAGACAAACGACGATCATTTGCAAACCATGTTGACAATCACTCTAGACAAACCAAACCATAGAGGTATTTCATCAACGACATTATACACGAAAGACCATCATAGATTTGATAACAACAAGCCTTCTACCAAAGACATAGGAATTTAACCAAACATAGCATTCATTAGGCTAAACCTAGAACAAACCACATTCAAGATTCAACCTTACATTTCATCTATAGGATAAATATGAGAACAATCCACATTAACATACTTATCTAGCAAGAATTACAACACATTATATATACTAGAAGTTCCAAGTCCACGTTCTTGGATTTTCATGCCAAATGAGTTAAGAAATTTACAACTTTCCTAACACCCTAACATTTCAATCATACAAACACTTCATATTCTCAAACAACCCATGATATAAATGAAGTAAAACATCACATTAAAACACATGAATTCTAAATAACATATGCTTCAAGATAGAGTGAAATAGAGGTTCTTACTACATAGATATGGAAGCTTCAATCAATTTCTCCCAAGATTAAACTAACCTAGATAATTAAAAGACATGATTAACCTACAAAAACAAAGAAAAGAAAGAAACAAAAACTAGGGTTTTGAACCCAGAAAAATCGCAGCAAGAAGAAAAGTGTGAAGAGGAGAGGATAAGGTTTAGTATTTATAGTACAAAAAAGTAAGAAAGTTTCTGGCCGTACGTCCGCCGCAAGTCGCGACAGTTTCGTTGCAGGTCGCAACCGAGCCCAGTTTCAGCATCTTGATTTCATTCTTCTTTTTGTTTCAAGGACTCTTCTTCACTTCACTTATCTTCAATTCTTCAAGTCTTTAAAAGCTCAAATACAAGTCTTCAAATCTTCAAAGGTAATCTTCAAAGTCTTCAAACAAATTGCCCTGTCACACAAAATCCTCTAGAAAAGTAATAAAAGCGTAAAAGTCGCTTTTAACTCTTCTTAGAGAATTTCAAGGCAAAATGCCACATCTAGAGCACAAAAGTGTACATAAGTGAGTCCCAAAATCCCTAATATAAACATATAAAATGGGCACATCAAACCTCCCCGCACTTAAACCTTACTCGCCCTCGAATAAGAAAATATTCAAGCACACAAAGGGAATTCATATGTCCCCTAATCAAAACCTCACAAAACCTCACAAAAACTCTCAATATTATAAATCCCAAAATCAAAGCTCAGATGATAATTTTTAACACACAACCCCAATTCCTGAATATAACCAAACCTACCACTTATCAATTCACTACCCAAAAACACATTTCAAAGTCCTGAATTAATATTTCCAAAGTCCAATGACACAAAATGAAGTGAAAACCATAGGAAAGGTTCAAGCACATACTCCACTTCATACCAATATATCAACCAAAATCCAATGACACAAAATGAAGTCAAAACCATCTAGGAGGTTACAGATACTTCACCCAATGCCAATATATCATCCAAAATGAATTATAAAAGAATTAAGAATTTCATAACCATACCTCATTTTTCAACCCGATAAGTTACCCAACCCAAGAGGTCTCAAGATGTTGAGCTATTCGATCTATCCATATGACAACTGCAACCTTATGACTCCAACGACGGCAAATGAGAGAAATCATAGCATTTTTCATTATCCCTCTCTCTCTCATTTTGCCTAGGAGCCTTTTCGGGTTTTCATCCTAGCCACACATCATGTTTCTTTGGCATATATCTCACCTTTTTCCGCACATTTGGCCTCATATTTTTGCCTAGGTTGTCCTTTTGGGGTTTTGACTTATCCGGGCCCCCAATGTTGCCTAAGTCGCCCTCTCAGGTTTTTAACTTAGCGGGTTTTCTTTTCTTTCTTTTTTTTCATTTTCTATTTTTTTCAAAATTTTTAATTTTTTTCCTTTTTCTCATGTTTTTCCAATCAAAAGTAGCAAAAAAACATTCCAAATCAAGCTAGCGTGCATGTGAGTCCTCTAACCCCTCTCTGCACTTAAAACAATACATTACCCTCAATGTAAACATGTAAGACAAGAATAATAAAACTCAAGGTAAGAGGTTGAGTGACACCCATTTCTCCATATAGTCACCGGTGAATGGCGCAATCCCATGTATTTGTATAGAATCAGTCCCAAAATTGGTTTCGGAGCTGGAAGGGGGAGCAAAAGTGTCGTAGAAGAACTCACCCCTCGAGCAAAACGTTGTCTCCTTGGCACTGTTTGATCAAGACTAACACCACAGAGAACAACATCAAACTCACAAGTACATAGGGATTTGTAATACTAGGTTTAGCATCAAACGTTAATAACCATAGTATTCTCAATGAACAACCAATCCTTCATGCAATCGCCACTATAAGATTGTCTAATAAAAATATCCAACATATATAGACACATATCCAAGCATCATTATAGAATATTGCAATTAAAGACTCAATGATGTAGTCGGCATACTACAATCAACAAAGATACTATAAAGATGCAAGAATCTTCATATGTCAGTATATGTGAGATGGTAGAGGAATGAGTGGATGTGTGTTGGTTCTTGGGAGTACTTGATGGAGAAGGAAGGATTATACAGTGTTTAAGCACAGTTGAAAAGTTTTTTTCTTTTTTTCATCGCGACTAGCCACGGAATAGGTCACGACTCACGATGCATTATCGCGAATCGCGACCAAGACATCGTGACTCACGATACCTTTGGTCCTATGAGCTCAATTCTTTCAGAACTTTTCTGATTTGGTAGCGACTCACGATGGACATATTGCGACTTGCGATGGATGGTCGCGACTCGCGATGGACATGTTGCGACTTGCGATGGATGGTCACGACTCGCAATGACCATGTGGTGACTCGCGAAAAGATGATGCTAGGAGTTCATTTTTGTTCCCCTGTTCGTCACGACTCACGACGACAGGGTATCCCAGCACTTAGATATGCCAATTTTACATGGTTATATTAGGACTTTTGGGACTCACTTTTGTACACTTTTGTACTCTAGATGTGGCATTTTTCCTTGAAATTCTCTAAGAAGAGTTAAAAGCAACTTTTACGCTTTTATTACTTTTCAAGAGGATTTTGTGTAACAAGGCAATTTGTTTGAAGACTTTGAAAAATACCTTTGAAGATTTGAAGACTTGTATTTGAGCTTTTGAAGACTTGAAGAATTAAAGATAAGTAAAGTGAAGAGGAGGCCTTAAAACAAAAAGAAGAAAGAAATCAAGATGCTGAAACTGGGCTCGGTTGCGGATCGCGACAAATCCGTCGTGACTCGTGATTGATGTATGGCCAGAAACTTTCTTACTTTTTTGTACTATAAATACTAAACCTTATCCTCTCCTCTTCACACTTTTCTTCTTCCTACGATTTTTCTGGGTTCAAAACCCTAGTTTTTGTTTCTTTCTTTTCTTAGTTTTTGTAGGTTAATCATGTCTTTTAATTATCTAGGTTAGTTTAATCTTGGGACCAATTGATTGAAGCTTCCATATCTATGTAGTAAGAACCTCTATTTCACTCTATCTTGAAGCATATGTTATTTAGCATTCATGTGTTTTAATGTGATATTTTACTTCATTTATATCATGGGTTGTTTGAGAATATGAAGTGTTTGTATGATTGAAATGTTAGGGTGTTAGGAAAGTTGCAAATTTCTTAACTCATTTGGCATGAAAATCCAAGAACATGGACTTAGAACTTCTAGTGTATAATGTGTTGTAATTCTTGCTAGATAAGTATGTTAATGTGGATTGTTCTCATATTTATCCTATAGATGCAATGTAAGGTTGAAGCTTGACTGTGGTTTGTTCTAGGTTTAGCCAATTGAATGCTATGTTTGGTTAAATGGCTGTCTTTGGTAGAAGGCTTGTTATTATCAAATCTATGGTCCTTCGTGTATGTCGTTGATGAAATACCTCTATGGTGTGGTTTGCCTAGAGTGATTGTTAACGAGGTTTGCAAATGGCCGTTGTTTGTCTTTGTAAATTACTATTAAGAAGGAATGAATGTTGATCTTCCATTGGCATTCCCCATAGGTAACAAATGTGATAGAATGAGTGAATGGTTCAATGATCTACATTAGTTTTGGAAGTGGATATCAATTGTCCCCAATGTTTTGTCTTTTGTAGTTTTAAACCCCTTTTTTCTTAGTTTCTTTGATGATTAGCCTAGTTACTTGACTTTGCTAGTTATCTTGCCTTTTAATTTCATAACTTAGGAAAACCAACCAACCCCCCCCCCCAATTTACTCGCATTTATGTGTATATATATCTACTTCTAACATATTTTAACCTTAATCTAACCAATTGGTGAAAAGGAGATGAAGAAAGCACTTTGGGGGATTCATCCTAACAAAAGCCCGGGGAGAGATGTTTATACAAGCCATTTTTTAGGAGCAATTGGGAGATAATTGGAGGAAGTATGGTGGAGGCCGTACAAATTGTTTTCAAGGGGGGAGAAATTCCAAACTCTTTGAATCAAGCCGTGATATCCTTGATCCCAAAGGTGAGTCAACCTCAATTTGCAAGTGATTATAGGCCTATTACTTGTTGCTCCGTACTTTATAAAGTGATAACCAAAGTAATTTGTGCAAGACTTTGTGAGGTGCTACCTTGTTTGATTAGTGAGAATCAAAGTACTTTTGTGAAAGGTAGGCACATATCACACAACATTCTTTTAACACAAGAATTGTTTCATAAGTACAATGTTGATGGCATGAAGAGAAGTTGTGTTGTTAAAGTGGATATTAGCAAAGCCTTTGATTGTATAAGCTGGAAATTTCTTGTTAAATGGCTTGAGGTTTTAAAGTTCCCCAGGTTAATGATAGATTGGATCAAGAGAAGTACAATAAAGTCATCCTTTTGCTTGGTTTTGAATGAGAGGTATTCTGAAGGATTCATGGGTAGAAGAGGATTTAAACAAGGGGATCCTCTATCCCCCTTGTTGTTTGTTTTGAGCATGGAATACCTTACAAGAATGATGGAAAAGGAGTACAAGGAGCAGCACATAGAATTCCACCAAATATGCAAAAAGGTTGGTGTGCATACTTTGTTATTTGCTGATGATTTTCTTATCTTTGGTGGAGCAAACCAAAAATCCACGGAGGGTGTGAAAGGTTTCTTGAAGAGGTTTATGGAGGTCTCGGGTCTTGCAATAAGTGAGAAAAAATCTAGAATTTATTTTTCTAGAATGAATGAAGAGGAGAAAGACTTGTTGGCTGGAGTGTTAAATGTAACAAGAGGGGATTTTCCTACGCAATATTTGGGGTTTCCTTTGTCTAATGTGAAGTGGAGGAAGAAATATTGTGAGCAATTGGTGTATAAAATTAGAAGAAAATTGCATAGTTGGAACTTAAGTGTTCTTTCTTATGCAGGGAAGGTGCAATTGATCAATTCAGTTTTACTAAGTAGAGCTGGATTTTGGGCTAGTATACTAAGTATACCCGAGGGTGTTCATGAGGAGATTGTGAAAATTTGTAGATATTTTTTGTGGGGAAGAGAAGAAGGGAAAATGGGTTATACTCCTATCTCTTGGGACACAATTTGTAGAAGCAAATATTTTAGAGGATTGGGGATTAGAGATCCTTCAATTTGGAACAAGGAAGCACTATGTAAGCAATTGTGGGATTTAAACTCAAAGAAAGATATTCTTTGGGTAAGGTGGATTCAAGCATATTACATAAAGGGTGGAAGTCTACAAGGAAGCAAAGGAGGGGTAAGTTCTAGTTGGCATTGGAAGATGTTGTGCAAATTGAAAAATAAACACTTCCAAACCCTTGGGAGTTGTTTGGACAAGGAAGGCAAGTTGAAGACAAGGATGGTGTATGATGAAATGAAGGGAGGAAGCAAAAGGGACTTTTATGCAAAGGTAATTTGGGACAAAAACATTTTACCTAAGCATAGAATTTTCCTATGAATGCTATTGAAGGGAGGGCTACCCACGGTTGATAGATTGCAAAATTTTGGGATTTTGAGGACACAACAAAGTTGTAGTTTATGTGATGAGGTGGATGAGACAACAACCCATTTGTTTTCGGGTTGTACATACACTACGGGGTTGATAAAAATTTTGAAGTTGAGGGATATGAGCAACATGAGGCAAGTAAAAAGATGTTTGTTGATGATGGTAAGAAGAAGGCAAGACTTGATGTTGATGAAGCTTACTAGTGCTTTGTATAGAATATGGAATGAAAGGAACAAGAGGATCTTTTGCCAAGAAGATTTGAAGATGGAGATCTTGACTGCCCAAGTTGAAGCTAAATGCAAATGGAGGAGCAACAAGAGATGGAAAGAAAATTTTGAATATGAGCCTAGATAGAATATAGAGCTGGTTTGTTTGTTTGATTTTAAATAGCAAATTTTGATAGGGGTTTTTGCTTGTAAAATTCTATGAGTGATGGCCTAAAAACTCTTTTGGTTTGATTTGATCTATATACAAAACTTTCATAAAAATATATTAACCTTATATGTTAAAACGCTTAAGAAACGCTTAAGAAAAATCCCTCTTCTTTGTGGACAACCCCGAGTTGCCACAATCAACTTAGTTGTAGCAAGCATTTTGGGCTTATAAATATTAACTTTGAGAGGTACGCTGATGACCTCCCAAATTTTGGAGCCACTGCCGGGGAAGAGGCGTTTATTTTTAACTATTTGGGCATATTTTGTTTCATATTAGCTAGTTGTTTTATTTTCAACTCCTTGGTGATTGTTTTTGTTCGTTGTAGGTATTGTTTGAGTTCTTGGTAAATGTTTATCGAGAATCCTTGCAATATGATTTTGGACTTTTGAAATTTAAAAAAAATAAAAAAAATAATGGAGCGTCTCACCTCTAGGGAACTCATGATGAGAAGAGAGGCTCAATAAGCAAGGTTTTGTAGGATGTGTCATTCCGACCATCCTATCGAGTCTTGCTATTTGTTGTGGGAAGAGCACTATGAGGGGGAAAGAACCCTTGGTTTCCAAAACCAAGGATTATGAAGAGTGCTACCAAAAGGTAGGAGATGTTGGTTTTCAATGGCAAGAAGCCCAAGAATGGTATCCATAACACAATTCTTACAATCCGGAGTGGAGTGGTAATCCGGATTGGTGGTATGAGAATTAGCCGGAAAGCCAACAATAAGAGCAAAATAGTTGGCCATCATCACCTTATACCATACCCCAAAACCAAGCCCAACAAGGAAGTTCAAGTTTGATACGTGAGGAAGTCATTAATACGATAGCAAACTTGAACACCTTTACTAGTGAAGACCTGGACACTCGGCTCACCTCTAGTGTTGAGGCTATTGAGGGGAATGTGAGGAGTATGTTAAACGTGTTAGCCCGAATGGAAGCTCGTGATTCAGAAAATACACCATCCCAAATCAAACTCTAGGATTCGGTGAGTGAGGTCACCATGGGAAATGAGTTTGAGTTCTATAATGATGCTTGGATATGTGTCGATATATGTTAGATATTTTCATTGGGAAATCTTATAGTGGTGATTGCATGATGGATTGGTTGTTCTTTGATAATACTATGGTTATTAATGTTTGATGCTAAACCTAGTGAGTTTGATGTTGTTCTCTGTGGTGTATGTCTTGATCAAATGGTGCCAAGGAGACAACATTTTGCTCAAGGGGTGAGTTCTATTATTGCACTTTTGCTCCCGTTAATGGCTCCGAAACCAATTTTGGGACCGATTCTATACAAATACATGGGATTGCACCGTATCACCGGCGACTATACGGAGAAACCGGTGTCACTCTACCTCTTACCTTGAGTTTTATTATTCCTGCCTTACATGTTTACATTGAGGGCAATGTTATGTTTTAAGTGCGGGGAGGGGTTAGAGGACTCACTTGCATGCTAGCTTTAATTGGAATTTTGTTTTGCTACTTTTGATTGGAAAAACATGAGAAAAAGGAAAAAAATCTAAAAATTGAAAATTTTGAAAAAAAAAAAGAAAGAAAAGAAAACCCGGTAAGTTAAAAACCCGAAAGGGCAACTTAGGCAACATTGGGGGTCTGGATAGGTCGAAAACCTGAAAGGACGACCTAAGCAAAAATGAGAGGCCAAATGTGCAGAAAAAGGTGAGATGTAAGCCAAAGAAACATGATGTGTGGCTAGGATGAAAACTCGAAAGGGCTCCTAGGAAAAATGAGAGAGAGAGAGAGAGAAAGGAAAAATGCTATGATTTCTCTCATTTGCCGGCGACGACCTCCCTGGCTACGGTGCCAAATTTTGGGAGGTCGTTGTCTTACCTCTCAAAGTTAATATTTATAAGCCCTAAATGCTTACTATCTACAACTAAGTAGATAGTGGCAAATCGGGGTCGTCCACGAAGAAGAGGAATTTTCTTAGCATTTTAACATATAAGGTTAATATTATGCTAGAAGTAGATATATATACACATAAAAGCGAGTAATTGGGGGGGGTTGGTTGGTTTTCCTAAGTTATGAAAGTAAAAGGCAAGATAACTATCAAAGTCAAGTAACTATGCTAATCATCAAACAAACTAAGAAAAAGGGGTTTAAAACTACAAGCTCCACTTTATATCAATGTATCAACCTAAAAACGAAGCATATTAACGATCAAGAGTTTCATAACTTACTTCATCTTCTCCCGCTAAATTTTCCACTCCCAAAAGGTCCTCAAGATGTTAAGCTACTAGATCCATCCGTATGGCCACCCCAACCTAATAACTCCAATGCTGAAAAATGAGTGAACACTTAACATTTTTTAATTTCTCTCGTTTTATCTCATTTTGCCTAGGAGCCCTTTCGGGTTTTAATCCTAGCCATACATCATGTTTCTTTGGCTCACATCTCACCTTTTTCGGCACATTTAGCCTCTCATTTTGCCCAGGTTTCCCTTTCTTTTTTTCGACCTATCCGGGTCCCCAATGTTGCTTAAGTTGCCATCTCGGGTTTTCAACTTAGCGGGATTCTTTTTATTTATTTATTTTTCAAAATTTTCAAAATGTTTCACGTTTCTCCAATCCAAAAAGTAGCAAAGTGCTTTCCAAATGTTAAGGCTAAGAAAAGTATCAAAGCCAACATTATCCAAGCACATCAAAAAGAAAACATCCCAAAACAAAAGGGAGAAAATATACAAACAAAACAAAAGAGTTATGCAAAAGTATCTCCAAAAGTGTCTTCCAATCACCTCAAAGTAGATACCATTCCCAATACTTAGAACACTACATTGCCCTCAACGTAGACAATAGGGCAAAAATGTACAAAGCAAAGTATGGAAAGGGTAAACATATGGCGCTCACAAATCACTGATGTGGGGGAGAAGGGCCACCGCCAAAATATCGCTGATGATAATGAGCCAGCCACTTCGTGCTCTTCTGCGTCCTAGATCTCTGCCTCTCCGCTCCCGAATCGGGGCCTGAGACACCGCCTGCCTGGGACTACATCTCATGGATGCGAGCTGACAGGTGATCAATCTCCTCATCCATGTCAATCAAGGTCTGGGAGATAAACATTATGCTCCAATATCATGCTGTCCTAGTGGTGGAATCCATCCAGCATAGTCTGCATCATCCACTCATAGAAGTTCGGTGGACGCTGGGAATAGTGAGGTGGCACATCGTCCTCCTGCATCAGCTCGGTCTCTGATGGAGGTTGCAGGGACTGCTGCTAGGAGTGCTGCTGTTGCTATCGCTAAAAAAAGGTAGGGTGCTATCATCGCACTGAACGGGAGCTGGGCCAAGGTTGTGGAGCTCGCGCTGGAAGTCATCTCTATATGAGGAGTCAGGTGAAATTGCCAAGTCTCCTAGAGGTGTATCAAATTCCAGCTTCGCCTTGTTGGGCTGAGGATGTGCCATGAATGTGACCTTCCTCGCGCCATACAACCAATGGAATAGCCTCGTGGTCTGGGTGGCACTGAGCATCTCAAATCTAACTAACCTCTCAGCAGTGATAAGGTAGGAAGAGCGCAAGTGCGGAAAGTCAGCTGGAGGAACCAATCCTAAGTACTCTGCTAAAAGGCCTATCATGCCTCCGACTATGATCTTCCCCTTTGGCTTTCCTGCCGCCTCCATGATTCTCTTCATCCACAACTCAGCCCACAACCTGTATCCCTTACTCGTTAAGTTCCATAGAAAATGAATGTCATTGTCTGACGCATTCGTCAGCTCCGCGGAGCAAAGTACTGTGCTAGCCAACAGTCGATGCACATAACGGAGTGCAGGGTGGATAATGGCGCTACTCTTATCATGGGAGTTTTTTGGCCTCATATTGATGACATTCCAAAATTGCATGCCATCCTCGATCAATCGCTCCTGGGCCTGTGGGTTCAGCTAGGCTCGTATCTCTGCAGTGTCAAATCCAAATGCCTCATCAATCTACAAGATGGTCATTTTCCTAGATATATCAGCAAGTGGAAAGCAATATACCTCTGGCATGGTTGGTCACCTCTCAAGCATCTTATCCGGACCGTGGACAGGGACTCTAGCATGTATCTTCGGTAAGAGGGCGCGCTCCTACTCATGAACCCTCCCATTCCCCCCTTGGCGAGGAGGTATTTGATAGGCTGGGTGAGCCCACGAGCATCTAGTGTGGGTACGTCTACAAAACTCATCTCCTTAAGTTGATGACTTGCCAGGGCTTCCCACCTTTCAGCATAGAACCCGGTGATCTGGGTCAATCCCATGTACCTATCCAACGGGGGAGGTACATGGCTCGATTCCAAAGCCGGTGGTGGAGACGGAGTTGGAGCAGCAGTGCACCCACCTCGGGGAGGAGCCATGGGTCTCTTTGTGGAGGCCATATCTAACAACCAGAGCAAACAAGTCAAACGCACAAGAATATGTCTATATGCAATATTGAAAATTCATACTCAACCTTAAACTTGTTCATCATCACAAGCTAAATCAAAATCCAGCCAACTAGTTCAAGTCCTAATCACAATTGCATAACCCAAGTTATGTCCAACAAGCCCATATTCTCAAGTCCATGAAGTTCTCACGTAGTTGAAATCAATATGCTATATCTCAAAATCATAGTTGTGCTCAACTAGTTTAGCCACCATTAGTACATTCACAATGTCAACATCCATGTCCCATGGCTAAACTATCCTAAGCAAAATAACATTGCAAAGCACAATAACATTTTATCCAAATAACAACTATGTTTAATCAAGGGCCAACATGCCTCATATTTAGCATAAGTCACAATCCATTCTCAGCCAAAGCAACACAAATGCACACAATTCAAAATCAAACAAGCACAATACAATCCAAACTGGAACCACAAAATATGAACACAATACCCATCAAATTAAATTGCAAGCACAATATGTTCACCAAAATCAACCAAGGTCCAACAATTTAATTTCCTAAGGAATCACACATAATCTACACAATATCCAATAAATAGAGTATACATTCATAATCACAATTGAAGCTCAATAAAGTGAAGATATGTACCACTTAGATGCTTAGGAAAAAGAAAGGAGGAAGCCCACAATATATTCAAAATCAAATTGCCCAAAGTCAGTAAAACCCAAATTCTAGGGTTTGTGTTCTTCAAAGTTTTATGGTGATTTGTGGGTGGAGATTGGGAATAAGTGATGGGGTATGGAGTGTGGTTGTAGCAGCGGAGGGCGGCGGCGAGTGGCAGTCGCTTGGTGGAGGAAAGACGGAGAAAGGTGAAGAGCGGCGGCAGAAATGTGGATCAGTTTGTGGCAAAAAGGGTTCTGCCTATTTTTTAAAGCAGAATTGTACGCCCGTCGTGACGTGCGACATGTTCATCACGACTCGCGATGGGTCTGGCTAGGCTCGAGGATGAAAGATGACATCTCGAGGGGCTAAAGGTCTGGCTAGGCTCGAGGATGAAAGATAATGTATCGAGGGGCATTAGTCTCAAGGGGCTCGAGAGGCAAGTGGTTCTTGAGGGGTTAAAAGGCTTCACTGGTCTTGAGGGCTTCTAGCCTAGAGGACCCAAGGTCTCGAGAGGGTGACGTCTCAAAAGATGATGGACTAGAGAACCCGAGGTCTCGAGGGGATGATGTCTTGAGGGATGATAGGATTATGGGTTTGACTGGTCTCGAAGGCTGATACCTCAAAGGCTTTGGCTCGAGTCGAGGGCTTGCGGCCTCGAGGACCCGAGGTCTCGAGGGGATGATGTCTCAAGGGCTGATCTCGAGGACTGGTCTTGAGAGGGTGATGGACTTTCAGGTTTGGCTCAAGTCAAGGGCTTGCGACCTTAAGGACCCGAGGTCTTGAGGGTATGATGTCTCGAGGACTAGTCTGAGAGGGTGATTGACTTTTGGGTTTGGCTCGAGTCAAGGGCTTACGGCCTCGAGGACCCGAGGTTTCAAGGGGATGATATCTTGAGGGCTGGTCTCGAGGGGATAATGTCTCGAGGGGATGATGTCTCGAGGGATGTCTCAAGGACTCATGACGGGCTCGTCGTGACTCGCGGAAAGTGGAGGCCGGGAGCTGAATTTAAACAAAAAAATTTTTATTACGTCGCTACTGGCGACCACTCCATCACGACTCGTGATGGTCCATCGCGACTCGCAAAAAGTGAAGGCCGAGACCTCCATTTTTCAACCAAAATCCCTGATTTGGTCTCGACTCGTGACCATTTCGTCGTGACTCGTGATGTTCCATCGCATCTCGCGATGAGGCCATCGCGACTCGCGGAAAGTGGAGGCTGAAAGCTGAAATCTCACCAAAAATTACTTAGCTCGTCACGACTCATGATGATGTGGTCACAACTCGTGACGGACTACTAACCTGGTACTTAGAAAAAAATTTTCCTATTCCTTCTCTTGTGTCTTTACTTCTTGACTCGAAGCATTTCTTCCCTCAAAAGTCCAATGCCTTGGCTTCAAAATTGCTACAAAATCATGGAAAAACAACCAGTGAAAAGCACAAAGCAAAATAATGAAACTAATGAAAAAATCGAAAACTAAGCAGATCAACGGAAAGCCATGAATTACAATCCGGATGATCAAAACCAAGTTTATTTAATGTCATCGGCACGACTTACTCCCCTTCTTGGAGTTTACTCACAAAATGAACCGAGATGATCGGTCCCTTTTCCTCGGTCAGAGTAAAAACAATCGGGATTTGCATCCTCCCCCAACAAAACCTCCTTCAAGAAGTTTAGGGTTTCTTCATGTTCCCTTAACATCTCTAACAACTCACCTTTTTGTTCCATGGTGATCTCAAGCACGTAATAATTTGGGGGTAGCTCTCCTTTTCAAAGGGATGAACATTTAAGAGCTTTCAGTGGTGGTTTGCACTCTTCCACCGAAGTCTTCTCAAGAGAAGGAGGGAAAAACACCCTTACAGGCTTACCCGCAAACACACGAAAAGGGTTGGATGTTGCGTCCCTGATGTGCCCATTTTATACAGTTATATTAGGACTTTTAGGATTCACTTTTGTACACTTTTGTGCTCTAAATGTGACATTTTTCCTGAAATTCTCTAAGGAGGGTTAAAAGCGACTTTTACGCTTTTATTACTTTACTAGAGAATTTTGTGTGACAAGGTAATTTGTTTAAAGACTTTGAAGACTTTAAAGAATACCTTTGAAGATTTGAAGACTTGTATTTGAGCTTTTGAAGACTTGAAGAAGTGAAGAGAAGAGAAGGATATGAAACAAAAAGAAGAAAATAAAAATGGTGCTGGAACAGAAGTCCGTCGTGAGGTCGTAGCAAGCCCATCGCGACTCGCGATGGACGTATGGCCAGAAATTCTTCTTGATTTTTGTACTATAAATACTCACCTTATCCTCTCCTCTAAAGAACAAGAATCCATCCTCTTCTTCTTGCGATTTTTCTGGGTTCAAACCCTAGTTTTTCTTCTTTCTTTTCTTTGTCTTTGTAGGTTAATCATGTCTTTTAATTATCTAGCTTAGTTTTACCTTGGGAGCAATGGATTGAAGCTTCCATTTCTATGTAGTAAAAACCATATCTATCTATTTAGTGCTTCTGCTATTGTGCATTTATTGAGCTTTGAATGTGAATTGTTAAATGCATTGATGTTGTTGGAAGCTTGAGTATATGAATTGCTTGTATGATTACTTGTTAGGGTTGGGAGAAAGTAGCTAATTCTCCCCTCTTTTAATGTGGAATCCAAGAGCATGAGTTAGAGCTTCTTAATGATGTTGGTGGGTTGATAATTGCTAGATGAATGTTATGATGTCAAACTCGTTTTCATGTTTGTTTAGGTAGCAAATGAGAGAAGTCTACGAATGTCGATTGTTCTTGACTAATCTGCTGTAAATGCTTGAATTGGTTAAATGCTTAGACACGGTGTAGTGTTTATAAGTGTTTCCAAGCTTGTTGGTTCTTCATGTCCAATGCCATCAATGGGATACTTTTAGTCCTGTTTTGGCTAAGTGAGTCATTGGTGAGGTTTGACAAGAGATGTCGAATTCACTCTTGCAAACTACTATCTAAGAAGGATGGAAGATTTATCTTCACAACAAGTAGTCGAAGTAGTGAATAGATTGTTTCACTTGTTCTTGAAGCTATTGTTATTTAGCATCCATGTGTTCTTAATGCTATGTTTCACTTCATTTATGCCATGACTTGTTTGAGAATAGGAAGTGTTTGTATGACTTAAGTGTTAGGAAGTTAGGGAAGAAACAAATTCCTTAGTTCCTTTGCATGAAAATCTAAGAACATGAACTTAGAACTTCTTGTTCATAATGTGTTGATATTCTTGCTAGTAAGTATGCTAATGTGGATTGTCCTCATATTTATCCTATAGATGCAATGCAAGGTTGATCCTTGAATGTGGTTTGTTCTAGGTTTTGCCTAATGAATGCTATGTTTGGTTAAATTGCTGTCTTTGGTAGAAGGCTTGTCGTTTCCAAATCTATGGTCCTTTGTCCATAGGTAACAGTTGTGATAGGATGAGTGAATGGTTCAATGATCTACATTTGGTTTGGAAGTGGATATCAATTTCCCCTAAGGCTTTGTTTTTGTAGAACCCCTTTTTTTAGTTCGTTTGATTATTAGCATAGTTACTTGACTTTGCTAGTTATCTTGGCTTTTAATTTTCATAACTTAGGACAACCAACCAACCAACCCCCCCTTTACATTCTTTTACATTCTTTTATATGTGTATATATATATATATATATATATATCTATTCCTAGCATAATAGCAACCTTTTGTGTCTAAACGCTTAAGAAAATCCCTCTTCTCCCTGGACGACCCCGACTTGCCGCTATCTACTTAGTTGTAGATAGTAAGCATTTAGGGCTTATAAATATTAACTTTGAGAGGTATGACGATGGCCTCCCAGTCCCCAAGAGTGCATTTGTTGTTGCTTTCCTTCAAGTTAGTACGAACAACATTTGAAATCAAATTGTCACTCAAAATATCATCTATGGCAACATTTAAGGAACTACCATTTATGGGCTCAATTTCATCTTGCCCTTCGTCATCAATAACATGAATAGTTTGGGAAGAATGATATCTACTAGGGTGATCTATAGAATTATTAGTGTCAAATTCTACCCTCCGCCCCTTAAATTCCATGGTCAATGTTCCTTTATGCACATCAATTATGGTTCTTGAAGTCTTTAGAAATGGCCTTCCTAAAAGAATAGGTTTAGCACTATTGTCACTTCCCATTTCAAGAATATAAAAGTCTGCGGGGAATGTCAAAGAATCCACTTTTACCAACACATCATTCACAATACCTTTCGGGTATGTGCTTGAGTGATCAGCTAGTTGGATGACAACCCCAGTTTTGTGCAAATTTCCCAGATTTAGACTTTTATACAAGGAGTATGGGATTACATTGATTGAAGCCTCTAAGTCCAATATGGCCTTATTAACACATTTGCCTCCTATCTCACAAGGGATTGTAAACATTCCCGGATCATCACATTTGGGGGGCATTTCATCATTGAACATGGTGGAGACATATTCATTTTTCACATTCTTTTTCTTATTTTTCAATTATTGTTTCCTGTTGATGGTACACAATTCTTTAAGGAATTTAGCATACCAAGGAACTTGATTTAGAGAAGTTAAGAGTGGAATATTTACCTTGCATCTACGAAAGACTTCGTAGATGTCCTTGTTGTCCTCTTTGGCCCTCCTATCCTTTAATGCCTCTGGAAACGGTGGTTCCAGCACATAGATAGGGGGTTTCCGCTCCTCTTGATTTCTTGTGAGATGTGGATGAGGTCTCAGGATTTGATCCTGGTCTTGGCACAAATGTCTCCACCTCTACTTCTTCTCCTTTGCTCCCATTGGCCAACTCCTCGACCTTATTCTCACGATCTTCTTCTTTCTCAACCTCTCACTCAACGATATCTCTTGCTTGGAGCTCTATCACCTCCCTTCCACTTCTCAATAAGATTGCACTCACATTTTGTCGAGGATTAATCTCCAGTTGGGAGGGAAGTTTTGCCTTTTTCTCTGGCATCTATCTGATTCACCACTTGAGCTATTTGGCTCACTTGAGTTTCCAAGTTTTTTATGCTTTCCTTGGCTTCATCTTGGAATTTCTCACTTTTCTCCACATGCCCAACCGGTGAATGGCTTGCATCACCTCATCCTTTGTTAACCCCGAGCTCTCCCCTTGGTCTAGGGGGTTTGTCTTGAAGCCTTTGAAATTGTGTTGAGGTGGCCTATATTGTTGTTAAGGTGGCCTATATTGTTGTTGAGGAGGCCGATATGGTTGGGGATTTTGGCTTCCTTGAGCGTTTCTATATCGAAGGTTCTGGTTATCATGATTTCTCAAATTGTACGGATGGTTTTGGTACCCTTGATAACCTTGGTAGCCTTAGTGACCTTGGTAGCCTTTCCCACCTTGATATCCTTGGTTGCCTTGGTATCCTTGATTCCCTTGATATCCCATGGCACTCACCTTCTCAACATAGTCCTCTTACAAAGTGGGGCAAGTGCCCGTAGGATGCGCCAAGTAACAAATTTCACATGATTTAACATGTGGCACATTCCCGGGCTTCGTCATCAATGATTTGACCATAGATGCAAGGGCCAAGACTTAATCCTCGAGCTTTCCATTATTTGAAGAGTCACTTGCGAGCATTGGATTTCTCCTACTCAAATTGGCCCTTGAGCTAAAGTTTCTCGATTCTTCTGCTAGCTACCCATACAATTGCATTGCCTCAGAGGGTGTTTTGTTCCTAAGGGTGCCACCACAAGAACTTCTCACCAACCTTTGATCTTCATCAAGAAGGCCATTGTAGAAGTAATAAACCAAATCCCCCTCCGAATAACCGTGATAAGGACAACTTGCAAGAAGCTTCTTGAACCTCTCCCAATAGTCAAGAGAGATTTTTCATGCCATTGGAGGATGTTGCTTATGTCGTTCTTCAAAGCGGCAGATCTAGAGGCCGGAAAGTATTTGGCTAGAAACTTCGTTTTCATATCAAGCCAACTCTTGATGTTTTTGGGTGGTAGGTAGTGGAGCCAATCTCTTGAACCATCCCTTAGTGTGAACGGGAATGCCTTCAACTTATAGAAATCTTCATCCACTGTATGGGGGATCGTACCACCGCACAAGAAGTGGAATTCGGTGAGGTGTTTGTTGGCCTTCTCCTCTTGCCTACCAAGGAAGATGGGTAGCATGTTGATGAACCCGATCTTTAGCTCAAAGTGCCCATTCGGTCCAACCATGGGGTACTCAATGCACATTGGTTTTTGGTCAAGGTTGGGGGCCATGATGTCTCTTAACAAAGCTTGCCCCAAAGGAATCTCTCTATGGTGGAGAGGAGGAGCTCGACCTTGGAGAGGAGGATGTTGAGGTTCCCCTCCCGGATGCTCATCTTCTTGCTCAATTTGATGTTCCATAGAGGAAGATGTATCCACAAAATGGTCACTAGGAGGGGTGTTATTCACACTTTCCAAAGAAAGCCTCCTAGCCCGTATCAAATTCAACTCTAACTCAGGGTCATAGTGTAGGGATTCTTGTGAAGAGGATCGCGTACGAACCATACGCCATGAACTTAAACAATACATCTCCAAGCCAAGTGAAAATGAAAAATCAACTAAGAAATCCAAAATAAAAGCAAACTAACAAATATTTACAATTAGCATATAATCACACATAATATGCCTCTTCCCCGGCAGCGGCGCCAAAATTTGGGAGGTCGTCGCCGTGCCTCTCAAAGTTAATAATTTTAAGCCCTAATACTTCCTGCCTACAATTAAGTAGATAATGGCAAGTCAGGGTCGTCCACGAGAAGAGGGATCTTTTCAAGTGTTTAAACATATATAGGAGAAAAGATGCTAGGCGTATACATACATGATACATATAAAAGCATGTAAACAAGGAGGGGTTTTGGTTAGTTTGATCCTAAGTTATCAAATCGAAATACAATAACTAGCAAAGCAAGAGAACTATGCTAATCATGCAATACAACTAAAGATACGATGTAAATGATAATTAACGGAGCCTTGGGGCAATCAATTTCCACTTCCAAACTTCATATAGCTCATTGATTCATTCACTCATTCAATTAGATTATGAGCTATGGGGAATGTTATCACTTCCCATTAAAAGATCAACATATTCCTCTTTAAGAGTAGTTTGCAAAGACAAACAATGACCATTTGCAAACCTCATTGATGATCACCCTAGAAAAAAAACATCATAGGGGTATTTCATCAATGGAATTTCACCCAAAGGACCATAGGTTTGATAATAACAAGCCTTCTACCAAAGACATAGTCATTTAACCAAACAAAGCATTCATTAGGTTAAACTTAGAACAAACAACATTCAAGGTTCAACCTTTCTTTGCATCTATGTGACAAATATGAAACAAACCACATTAACATACTCATCTAGCAAGAATTACCACACATTATACACAAGAAGTTCTAAATCCATGCTTTTGGATTTCCATATCAAATGAGTTAAGAAATTTGCAACTTTCCTAACACCCTAACCTTTCAATCTTACAAACATTTCATATACTCAAACAACCCATGGTATAAATTGGGTAAAACACAACATTAATGGCATAATAAATGCTCTCCAATAAATGTTCATAAATTAGCAAACATAGAATCTTACTACATAAGCTTGGAAGCTTCAATCAATTGCTCCGAAGAACTAGATTTAGCTACAAGAGTTCATACTAATTAATGCTAAACAACCAAACATAATACTAGAGAATTCAAAGATGAAAATGGAAGAAAATAGGGTTCTAAATAGTACCAAAAATGAAAATGAAGAAGATGTGAATGAGAGGAAAGAGGGTGTTATTTATAGTACAAAAAGGATAAGGTTAAATTCTGGCCACCCATTGGTCGCGACTCGCGACGAGGCCATCGCGACTCACAACAAGTGCCAGAATTTAATCCTGTTTTCTTTTCTTCTTCTTGTGGTAAACATTTATCTTCATAGCAATTCCTCTCATTTTTCACGTCTTCAATGTCTTCAAAAATGGTCTTCAATGGCCTCCGGTCTTCATGTCTTTGAAGCAAGTCTTCAAAAGTCTTCAAAATGTGATCTTTAATGACCTCCGGTCTTCATGCCTCCGTGTTCTTCCCTTGTCACGCAAAATCCACTTAGAAGAGGTAAAAGAGCGTAAAGTTGCTCTTACCCCTCCTAAGTGAATTTCAAGGTAAAACACAAGCTCTTGATAATAAAAGAGTACAAAAGTGACCCAAAACAGTACTAAATTATGCACATAAAATGGACATATCATTACTTCTTTCAGTGTATAACAGAATTAGGACTTATTATTTAATTTATCAAAACACTTGGAACTAACCCTGAGTTCGCACAAGTTTATTTCTTTGATACCCCCATCAAAGTGTCCAGCGTGAAAACCTCCTCTGTTCTGGAACGGATAATGATGAGGTACCAATGAATTACTGAAATGGAAGTAGTTAGACATGTAAATGTTAAATCCACCAAGAAATAATTACATTCTAATGTAGGAGACAGTGTAGAACTCGGTAGCCATTGCCTTCATTGTATCCCAGATGAGGTTGAAATGAACTTCGACCTATAGCTCAAAGTCGGTCAAATTCCCATAGTTGCAAGGGCAGAATTGGACGCGCCATGCATTATGTTCCCATATTTTCTCCCAGAGGTGCCTGTAACGTAAATGATAATGAAAATGAAATCCTAATCGCTTTGAAATTTTAAATAACGTTGTAAGGTCTAAAACTCACCCAATCTACACATCGACCTGTGCATTATCGATTCAGGTCATTGAACGCATGTTCCCGAGTCTCTTATCATACTCGACTAGATCATCTATTTCAATACTGCAAGTGTAATGGCGTGAAAATGTCGATTTTCTGAAGATTGGGAAGAACATGATGTCTTTATTCTTTATCATTTCCAGGATAGTGCTATTTGTTTCCCTTACAAACAGCACCATGATGGGCGAATCTATTAGGTCCCATTTGTTGATAATGTTCGGATGTAAAATTATACGAATTGATTAGTTAAGTATGTGGAAATGAACATAACCCTTGAAAATAGCCATGTGACGCTCAGAGGGATACATCCAATGCATTCCGACAAGCCCGCATATATGTATCTCCCTAACCAAGTGTAAAACTAGGTGCACCATGATGTCAAAGAATGATGGGGGAAAATACTTTTGCAAAGGCATAAAACAACAACAACCTCTCGCTCCAGTTCATCTAGCTGTTTCCTGCTAATATTTTTCCTACATATTGAGTTGAAGAAGAAAGACAAGCGCAAAACTGAAAATCTAACTTCCTCATCCAAACACCCTCGGATTGCAACTGGCAAAAGTTTTTGCATGAGGACATGCATGACAATCGTGTGATTTCAAAGCATTAAGATGCAATTCATCATTCACAACCCGACTAACATTAGAGGAGTAACTGGACTGTACCTTCATTCCTTGGATTCTCTCACACACCCATCTCCTCTCAGCAACTGACAGATTGTAAGGAGCAGAAGGCAGGTACATCACTTCCCTCTTACATACGGTGCCAGATCCAACCGATTACCAAGGTCTACTAAATCTTTCCTCGCATTGAAGTAATTCTTAGTCTTCTCAGGAATGTTTAGAAGCGTGCCAATCAGACTCTCACAAATGTTTTTTTGATATTGGGATGTCATCCTCGTACCTCTTAAAGTTATAATTTATAAGCCCTTTATGCTTACAATTTAGTAGATAGTGGAAAATTGGGATCGTCCACGAAGAAGAGGGATTTTCTTAAGTGTTTGAACATATAAGGTTGATATTCGACCAGAAGTATATATATATACATATATATACATATAAAAGCAAGTAAAAGGTGGGGGGTTGGTTGGTTTTTGGTCATAAGTTATGAAATTAAAAGACAAGATAACTAGCAAAGTCGAGTAACTATGCTAATCATCAAACAAACTAAGAAAAGCGATAAAAACTACAAAAGATAAAGCCTTGGGGGCAATTAATATCCACTTCCAAGCCTAATGTAGATCATTGAACATTTCACTCATTCTATCACATTCGTTACTTATGGGGAATGCTAAAAATTCTCATTCGAATATCAAGATTCATTCCTTCTTATTAGTAATTTGCAAAGACAAACAACGATGATTTGCAAACCTCATTGATAATCACTTTAGGCAAACCACACCATAAAGGTATTTCATCAACGACATTACAAACGAAGAACCATACGTTTGATAACAACAAGCCTTCTAACAAAGACATAGTCATTTAACCAAACATAGCATTCATTAGGCTAAACCTAGAACAAATAACATTCAAGATTCAAACTTTCATTGCATTTATAGGATAAACATGAGAACAATCCACATTAACATATTTATCTAGAAAGAATCACAACACATTATGCTCAAAAAGTTCTAATTCCATGTTCTTGGATTCTCATGTCAAAGAGCTAAGAAATTTGCAACTTTCCTAACACCCTAACACTTCAATCATACAAACACTTCATCTACTCAAACAACCTATAGCATAAATGAAGTAAAACATCACATTAAAATACATCATTGCTAAATAACAAATGCTTCAAGAAAGAGTGAAATAGAGGTTCTTACTACATAGATATGGAAGCTTCAATCAATTGCTCCAAAGTACAAAACTAAGCTACATAATTAAAACCCATAACATAGAACACAGATCTACAAAGAAAGAAGAAGAAATCGAAGAAAACGGTGAAAAACTAGTGTTTTGGAGCACCCTAGGCGGGCTTTGAGAGTTGGGGAAGAAGGGGGTGAAAAGCTATTATAGTACAAGAAAAAAGGGAGAAAAAACAAGTTGTAGGGCAATTATTGCGAGTCACGATGCCTCCGTCATGAGTCGTAACTAGATCAGGAAAATTGTGAGCTCTCACATCAACTTTTCACGAGTCGCGACACACTTGTCTCGATGGAAAAAAGTCCAGTTTTTTTTACTTCCTTCAGGTGAACCTGTAGTTCATTTTATAGTACTCCAGAAGACGAATCCAATGGTACCACTCTTGGAGGCTGATTCTTCTTGGAAAATTCTCCGAACTCTTCTTTAATACATAGATCATTCTTCACCCTTTGCTTTGCTCTCCTTTCTTCACTTTATCTTCTACCACTTTGTGAGTGGCCTTCCATTTTCTACCATCCATTCGAATGGCCTTCACACTAAACCACTCCTAAGTGCTCATGAGAAATTTAAAAATTAATCTTACAAAAAAAAGAATCTAGATGCTCGTAAGGACCAAAAATCCATTAGACTAAACATAGGTTACAAAATGAAGGATTTAGATATAAAAACCAAAAATTACTATCTAAACCCCTTATCATATAAACCTACCTAAATCTAGAAATATTACTGCAAAAATATGACAAAAGAGATGTTAAATGGCAAACCCCTTATCATGCATTTGACATCTCATCAGATATGCATCACATCTAAGCAATGGCAAACCTCTAAATTCTCCCAGTACGACAAATCAAAGAAAATTGACCGTTTCTTCCACAGTCTGTCCACAACCCCACCACCCATTGATAGTTTCTTACAAAGAACATTCATTTTCTTCACCTTTTGAATAGTTACATCAGTCAATGGTTAGGGTGCCTTTCTCCTCTCCTTCCCACTAATGAATGCAACCGTGTTATCCCCGCAACTTGTGCTTCAACGACAAGAATTTATGGTGACCTAAATAAAAAAGTCTTGCACCCAATTTTCGACTGATGGTAATTTGTACCATCCTCTCAAACTGAGCAAGCCTTGTGACCCATGACTACATACCCGGGAAGGTTACCATATGCCGGAAAATCATTTATGATACAAAAAAGCATTGCCTTCACTGTAAAATCTTCACCACTAAAATCATCAAACATTAAGGCACCACCTGATCATAGCACCTTCAAATCCTCTATCAAAGGGGTAAGATAAGTGTCTATGTCATTTCCAGGTTTTTTCAAGCCTGAAATCATAATGGACACCAACACATAATTTCTCTTCATGCACAAGTACGAGGGGAGATTGTAAATGGCAAGCATAACCGGCCATGAACTGTGTTTTGAGGACATATTACCAAATGGGTTGATACCATCAGTACACAAAGAAAATATCAAATTCCTAGGTTCGGATGCAGACTTTGGATACATCTTATCAAATTTCTTCCAATGGTCTGCATCAGACAGGTGTCGAATCATATCATCATCTTTACAACCTCCCCTATCAATGTACCATGTCAGGTTCTTCACATCCTTATCATTCTTAAGCAACTTTCTCAGCCTCGTAATAATTGGAAGGTACCTCATACATTTGGCAGGCACTCGCCTCCTCACCAACACAACATGCTCTTCACCAACAACCACATTTCTCTTCTTATAACGCGACATCTTATCCTTTTGGTAACCCGTATATAAAACACAATCATTTGGACAAGCATGTGTCTTTTCATACTCCAATCCCATCGGACACAAAATTCTCTTAGCTTAATAAAGGTTATCCGAAACCCCGTTACCGGATGGAAGCTTCTCATTCAAAAACTTAAGCAATTTATTCATGCTAGTATTACTCCATGCCCCCAACACCTTTCAAATTAAACAACTCCATCAAACATGACATGGTTGTGTCTTCCTTCTTGCAACCGAGATACAATGGTCTATCCTTCTCACCTAAGAAGTTAGCCAAAATCTCGAGCTTACTTCTAAATTCATTAACAACCTCCTCACACATGTCATCTAACTTAGCATCCCCAAAACACTCTCCCTCACTACTATGTCTCACTTCCAGTGGTGATTTTTCCCCATGAAAGGTCCACACAAAATAATATTTTGCAAATTCATGACAGAGACATAATATTCACTTCTCACGACTTTGATTTCTATATGTCCTTTGTTAAATGGAGTTTCAACATGTCCTTTTTATCAGTACGATTTTGATTTCTACAATCACGACAGAGACATAATATTCACTTCTCACGACTAAAAGCATGCTCCAAGAACTCATCCACGAACATAATATATTCTTGGCTCACCCTACTAACGTCGGCAAAACATGTTTATGGTTCTCTATGACACGATACAACTCTACATATCAATAAATGTTTGACAATCAAACTTTAACACACTTAATACTATAGAATTTAATCACAGCATCCTAATCATGCAACATCATGAATGCACAACATACACCTTATTCTACATTACAATTACAACATTCTTAACATGTCCAACATTATTAAAAATCAATAGCCATGGCATTATAACTACATTAACCTTGAGAACAAATCACAAACTAATGTTAACAATTCTACCTTAATCACCATTAAATAATTGAATACACAACATATATAACTCTACAAACTAAAACCATACATGAAATCATTAATATCCACAAATGTAATTCAAAAAATGGTACCTTCAATGGTTTTCATCGTAGATCAATCAATGCATTCATCAACCAAAAAAACATCATTACTGAACTCCTTCTCCCAAAAATCTCATTTTTAACCTGCCAAAAAAAGGTGAGCATTTAATGCAAATTTTTACACAGGTATTTGATTATATTGGTGCGTATGTAATTCCTACACCAGTACAAAAAGTCACTGGTGTAGAAATTCAGCCATTCACATTTTTTTAACTTCTGCACCGGTAAGTTCATATTTCTGGTATAATTTTTTTTTACTTTTGGCTCCAAAATACTAAAAAAAAAGGCAATTCGTATACACCGGTAATCCAGTACTGGTGTAATAGTAAGCAACAACACCGGTTATAACCACCTACACATATACTACCGGTGCCAAATTAGGGTAAATCTACACCGATTGAAAATATACCGGTGCATTTGTATTCATAAAGACCCATATTGATGTTCACATGATTTTTACCGGTGCAATTGTGTACATTTACGCCGGTATCCTTTGCTCTTGATTTTATACCAGTGCTATGTACATATTTTTCAGTAGTGTCTAAGCCAACTAACTTTTGGGAGGAAATGTAGTTGGAGGAGAAACAGAAACTATGATGTGTATCCGAGGCTTGGATCAGGTGCAGCAAGATCCTAGATAAGCTCTTCAGAATCCTTTGATAGACGGGAATGGGAAAATCAAAATTACACTCCCCCTTGGCTACGTAGATGATCAAGAACAATTCAAATCCTCTAATGCTCAATAATGCAAGATTTCCATATGATTCTATCTGCATGATGCGTATTCGACCACCGAACGGTTTGTGGGCTTGGGTTCTTCTCGAACTATCCTGCAATGAAACTGTCCCTGGAGTTCTAGGGTTCAGCACTTAGATGCTTAAGTTAGTCCAAGCATTCAATATAATTAAGATAGAATGAATGATAAGTAAATGTGTACCTTGTATTTATACTCCATGTCCTAAATAAAGCACTTCTTAATTATCACCATTAATTACCCACATATGCGGTAATTAAGTTAGAGTATTAAATATTCCCCTAACCAGGCTGCCATACCTGCGGCCCAATGGCCTTCTTGGGCCTAACCTCTATCAAGATCCCCCAAAAAGTAGGTTCTCGACCTTAGAAAGCTAGAACGTCACGAAGGTCTTCGAGGTCTCAAATGCATGGGATAATTCGAGGACTTTGAAGGCTCGAAATGAACCTTGCACGTTGCAATCTTGCCTTCGAGGATGAGAACCTGGTTTTCTAATCAACTTCATCATTTAAGATTCCAAAAAGGGCGCACGCATGCTACGTAGTCGCGTGTGTCACTGCCCCACAAACACCGCAATGTTAGAAGACAAAGAGGCAATCACGTCTTTCTATAACTTTTTTTTATTTCCAATGCATAAATAATTACCCGTCACTTTAGCCCCCATATTTTTCCCTCATCTGCGCTTCCTTATTTACTTTTCTCGTTTGCAGGTTTTTTCTTACAAGATTTCTTTCTGTATTTCTCTTGTGAATGATCCAACTTCCATCACTTTTTCCAGAAATCAGTAAGTTCTTTCATCCCTATTCTCCTTCTAATCTTCTCGTTTCCTCCTCTTTCACTCATGGCCAGCTCTAATGAAGGTTCCGCTTCCGAGAAATTTTCCAATCAAATTAGGGTAGGCGAGTCAGGGGTTAGTACACCGGAGAGAATCGTTAGTGACCCAGAATGTACCCATTCTAAACAACTCTAACATGATTCAGATGCTTAAGAGGGCACATCTAATAGTCCTAGGAAAGAGAGGATCTTTCCCATAACTAATATGCCTTCTCAAGAAGCTGTTTAAAATTTTCCTCTAGGCATGGGCAAACTCTACATAAGAAGGTCCCCTACGAGCGACAAGATTGGTTTTTACCCTCCTCCAAATCCAGAGCTCTAAGCCATAAGGGAGGAGGAAGAAGTACTTCCTTTGAGGGAGAAGGCAATCCTCGAAGCGGGGGGGGGGGGGAAGCAACCTCGAGTGGAACTCAGGAATCTTCTCTGGCTGAGCCCTTTCAAGAGAAGAAAAAAGGGACTCGTCAAAGATTAAGGCTAAAGGACATAGGGAGGGAGCCCCCAGTTCTAGTAGCGGGAACTGCTATTTCAAAAATTTTGGAATCGATCCCTCCTGGCCAACGAGTAGCTCCAGATGTTGATTTTCAACCCTTTCGAGAAGGTGACTCCCCCCATAACCTTCCCGAAGGAAGATCGTCCATCTCTCTCTAACACCTTCGTTGCGGACTCACCTTTCCATTTTCACCCCTTTTTTTCCAAACTCCTTAGGCAATTTCAGGTGAGCCCTACACAAGTCCACCCCAACATTTTGGTGATCATTATAATGTTCTTGACCAGATGTGATGAATTTGGTATTAAACCTAGTTATAAGATGCTTCGATCACTATACTTCATGTTCTATAGTGGCGGTTTACCGATATGATCATCACGCTTTCCAATCGAGAAGTACATCATAAAGTTTTTAGTGTTCTTGAAAATTTGGGTGATTAGAAGAGCTAGAAAAAAGGTATCTCGTTCGATAATAGGAGGTATCGAGTCCCTCCGTGGAATTGGGTTGTGCAACTTTAATTTCTCAAACCTAGGGAATACATCTGCCCAGATGCCCTCGAGAGGGACATACAAAAACTGTTGCCCAGCTCCCTCGACTACAGCCCCTTCAACAACCCCAACCCCTGGATTGGCGGCTTTGCGTTCTTGCCCAGAGTCTATGAAGAATATGTGTATAACACACTTTAGAAAGATACAAGAAAGAGGCGAAGAGAACGTGAAGGCCCCAGAGATGGCCCTCCCCTCGAGATCACCGTTAGTGACTCTAGGCATTTGGGACCTTCCGAAGTTACCTTAATAGAAATCTACTTCTCTCATTTGTTGTGTTATTATGTTCGTCACTATTGACTGACTCTATTTCTTTTTCCATTTTTCAGTGGGTCTCGCTAAGGGCTTAAAGAAGCCAAAGTCCTCGAAGCAGGGTCAGGCTCCATCAAGGGGGATCATTGATTCCTCGAACCAGGCTTCCATTCCGGTGTCTCCCCCCTCAAACTTGATTTCCTTTCCTGCAGAAGGCTTCGAAAGGCCTATCTCAACCATTGGTGTTGAGCAGTCTCCTCAGACCAGGAACATTTGCCAGAAAACAAAGGCGAACAGGAATAATATCGGATCCTCCTCTCCAAGATCGGTAATGGGAACACATAGCAGTGAGGATATTCATCAACAATCTCTGCTCCCTTCAACTGATACGACGTCCGTATCCGGGATCGAGCATCAACTGTCAAAGATGGTCTCTTGAGGTTCTTATCCCTTCTCTTTTCTCTCCGCTCTTTTTGTTTTTAGCCTTAATCTGAGCTAAATTATTTTGTCAGGCCTCTAAAATTTTTCATGTGGCCACCGAGAAAATGGTGGCCTTCGTTTCCCTTTATCCACTGGCGAAGGTAACCTTCGTGAGGAGCTCACCAAGCAAGATGCTAAGATTTTGCAGCTAAGGAAGGCGCTCGAGGAGAAACACGATGTGCTTGAGGAGAAGGATAAGGCTCTTAAAGAAAAGCAAATGCTTTTGTAAAGTGAGAGGCAAGGTGTTAATGTCGAGAGGCGTCAATGGTCACTAGAGGAGGATACCCTCGACAAGAGGGTTCAAGCTGCATAGGAAAGGGTTCGAGCCACAGAAGATCCGGCCACACAGGTGCAACTACTCGAGGCCTTCAAACACAAGCTATTAAATAGCCCCAGGCTGCTTGAACTTTTCCTGGATCTTCTTAGGGTGTCCAAGGAAATTGGCTGCACCGAATTAGCCGAGGAATTTTTAAAGCCACCTGTGTATGCCTCTCTTTCTGAAGATTTGGCCCAAGAAGATGGACGAACTAGTTAATCCAGAGCTCGATGCCACCTTGGATGCAAAATGGGATGAGGTCGTAAAAAATAACGGCATTCGCTTTGCCTTACAGGATTTCATCAAGGCCAAAGGGCAGTTCTTCACTGCTAAGGGGATTCGAGCGATCCCCCTTCTTGAGGATCTAGACGCCTCTCCTAAGCAGAATTCCCCCACCAATGAGGTCGGAGAAATGATTGCTTCCACATCAATGGAGGATGATTCTAGGGTGGGTCCTTGATTGTAAAAACTTTCCTCTTCTCTGTTTATTTTTTTTTTTACTTAGGGCCCCTCTATTGTAACCCTATTATTCTTTTTAAGAATCAATGAAAATACATTTTTTTCTTTTTTCCGTGACTTATTGATTTTACCTTTGTTTTCTTTTCGCAGTATAATTCGTTGAAAATGGAGCTAGAAGGCGCTTACGATGAGCTTTCGAGTGCCCAAAAAGAACTGGATGAGACAAATAAATAGCTATTGATTGCCCTTCGAGATCTTTCTAAGTGTAACCAAGAAAAAGACTCCTTGAAGGACAAGCTCCACAACCTCGAAGCCGAGATGAAGATGTAGCAACCTAAAGATCATCCTACTTTCAAGGGGTTTTTCAAGGATTTCCTTAGCAAGGAAATTAATGGTACATATCCTTTAGAAGTGGTCAAGGGTTGCAATCCCGCTGATGAGGAACTAGAAGAACTGATGCGTCAAATTTATTTGACGTTCGGTTCTCTGAAGTCCTGCCTTTACGCTGCAACTAGGCTTTTAGTAGTGGAAGGGCACGTAATCGGTTACTTGGGCAAAAATCGCAAACTGGTAGCCCAGAGGGAATTAATTGCCAAACAGCATCTGTTAGCTCAACGCAGAGTGGCTAGCCTTGAAGAGGACATGCTCGCTTGGAAGATAGCTAGTGAGGACCCCCCCCCCCTTTCACAAGCAAACCCCCTTCAGTCCCTCAAGCCCCTCGAGGTAGCCCCCCAGTTGAAGATAGCTCTTTGGTGGAATCCCTTTTATTAGATTATGCAAAACTCGCTGGGGTGATCGAGGCATGGAAGGTTCAAGCTACAGAAATGGAACAACGTTTTGCTGAAGTTGAAGAAAAAATTACCGCACACGAAGTAAGCCTTCGTGCCTACACGCTTTCTCACGGCATACCTTCCTCCTACTTAATCAGCAACAATCATCTTCCAAAGTTTCTACTTAAAGTTGCCCAGTACTGGATAGAAGAGCTTAACGTTCATGAGAATGGGACTCCAGGGTAGAAGAAGGCTTTTGACCTCATTCTCGATTGGCTAGAAGAACTGAAGGTAAAGGGATTTACCCTCTAGAGTTTTTGCTCTGCCCCTCAGTCACAAAAGTCTATTGTTAAAAAAGTTGAACGGCACCATGTCCCATCGAGCAAAATTAGCCAAGGGTCTTTCTCAAAATGCCGCAAAAGTGCTGGGTCATCCTCGAAGGCCTCATTCGAACCTTCCACGAAGAAACGGTGTAGGAACATCATCATCACTCCCCTCAATTCCTCATAATACTTTGCAGAGGAGCAAATGAAGGATATCTAAAGGGTGGCTGGTATAAGGCTTGAAGAACTCGAAGAAATAGAGGCAAACGTGAAGAAGATAGGAAATCCTATTTCCAATGAAGAGTCTCAAGCGGGATTTCCTCCCAGTGAATGAATATATGTAAATTAATCAACTTGGGTAATTGTTAGTGTGAATATTGTATCCTTTGTATTGTAGGAATTTGAATGAATAATTAATATTCTTTCCATCTCTAATATTTTACCCCTCGAACTAGGCCGCCCTATGCATGTTTGGTAAATAGAAATTAAGCAATTTAGAGACAAGAATTTTACCCATGTTCGGTGTTTCCACCTACATCCTGCCAATTTCGTCTACTAGCGTATCATTTCAAGAGTACAATATAGCTTTCGAGTGCCGCTTTAGAGACAACCACTCGAACATAAACTAGAGTGCCTCTTTAGAGCTAACCACTCAAACATCATCTAGAGTGCCGCTTTAGAGCCAACCACTCGAACATCATCTAGAGTGCCACTTTAGAGTCAACCACTCAAACATCAACTAGAGTGCCTCTTTAGAGCAAACCACTCGAAGATCATCTAGAGTGCCGGTTTAGAGCTAACCACTCGAAGATCATCTAGAGTGCCGCTTTAGAGCCAACCACTTGAATATCATCTAGAGTGCCACTTTAGAGCCAACCACTCGAATATTCACTAGAGTGCCGCTTTAGAGCAAACCACTCGAATATCATCTAGGGCCGCTTTAGAGCCAACCACTCAAACATCATCTCGAGTGCCGCTTTAGAGCCAACCATTTGAACATCAACTAGATGGCCACTTTAGAGAAAACCACTCGAAAATCAGCCATAGCTGGAAACATCATCTAGAATGCCGCTTTAAAGTAACCCGCTCGAATTCCAACTAGAGTGCCGCTTTAGAGCAAACCACTCGATCATCATAGCTGGTAGTATTTTCTCAAGTTGCTTATGTTCCACCTTCTTGGTACTCGAATCTCGTTCATCTATTTGAGAACACAACTTCCTCCCGAATGCGATTCGATCACTTTATAAGGTCTTTTCCAATTCGCAGCTAACTTCCCCTTGTGCTCCTTTCTGCTTTTCTCATTTTTCCTCATTACCAAGTCTCCCGTGTTAAACAAAACTTTCTTTACCCTTCTGTCATGATATCTTCTGACCCGTTCCTTGACCTTAGCCTTGTGTACAAAAGCTGGCTCTCTCTTTTCCTCCACCATATCCAGATCCAGACATCTATTTTGCTAATTCACCATCTCATCTGCAGCAGCCATCATCCTTGGGCTAGGAACACCTATTTCCACAGGAACTAGTGCTTCCGAGCCATATACGACTATAAGGTGTTTCCCCAGTAGTGGATGACTCAACTATCTAATATGCCTATAGCACATTGGGTAATTCCCATATCTAGTTACCTTCCGCCCCTTCCAGACACGCTCGTATTCCATTTACTATTGTTCTGTTGGTCACCTCCACTTGTCCGTTGGCTAGGCATTGGTTAACAGATGTCACATTTTTCTTAATATTATATTCCTCGCCCAGTTCTTGAAGGGATCCTGAGAAAACTGCATTCCATTGTCCGTGATGATCATCCTTGGGATTCCAAAATGGCACACAATGTTCTTCCAGCAAAAGGAGATTACCGTTTTTCACCTTATGTTTGTCAAGGGCTCAGCTTCTACCCATTTGGTGAAATAATCAACTGTCACTATTAAGTACCTGAATTTTCCTGGCGCTTCCGGAAAAGGGCCCACCAAATCGATTCCCCATTTGTCAAGTGGCCACGAACTATAGATGTTTCTCATTTCTTCCTGTGGAACATGTTTTACAGGTGCATGTCTCTGACACTGATGGAATGCCTAAATATACCAGTTCGCATCCTCGAACATTGTCAGCCAGTAAAATCCTGCTCGAATGAGCCTCCTCGCCACAGACGTGGCTCCCTGATGGCTGCCACATACCCCTTCGTGAACCTTCCTTACAAGGTAATCTGCTTCGTAAGAGTTAATGCATCAAAGTAATGGCTGCAAATGGCCTCTTCTATATAACTCTTCTTATTGCAACACATATATTGGAGCCTTCAACCTTATCTTTATGGCATCTACTTCATTTTCTGGCAGGATTCCCTCTCGAAGATATGTCACGAATGGTGTCATCCAGGAATTTGCCACTTAAACCGCCATCACTACAGGCTCTTCAAAAATTTTCTTGCTTAAAGTTTTTATAAGGAGTTGCTGTCGGGATTGGGTTCCCAAATCCAAAAAAGTGAGCTTACTTAGAGCGTCCGCTTTATGATTGTTTTCCCTCGGAACCTGTGTCGATGTATAAAATTTATAAAAAAAATTAAACAAGTTCCTTACTACCTCGAGGTATCTCTGCAGATTACGCTCACTGGCCTCAAACTCTCCATTCACCTATTGAACCACAATTTGAGAATTACTGAAAACCTCCAATTCGTCCACTTGCAGCTCCTTTTGCGAGGCACAATCTAGTGATCAATGCCTCATACTAAGCTTCATTGTTAGTTTCTTTGAATGCAAAGTTCAATGGATAAGGATAATCTCTGCCCTTGGGGATAGTTAGTAGGACCCCCGCTCCACTTCCTCCTGAATGTGACGAACCATCCACGTACAACTTCCACATCTTTCTTTGTCTTATTTCTTCATTTTGAATGGGCTCCAAACACACTTCAAAGGGTTCTGTAGTTTCCACTATAAAATTTTCTAGTGCCAGCCCCTTAATCGCAACTCGAGGTTGATACTGGATATCATGTTCTCCTAACTCTACTGCACACTTCATCATTCTTCCAAAAATCTCTAGCCTTACCAGGATCTGTCGAATTTGGTGGTTCGTGAACACCACTATCTTATGTCCCTGGAAGTAGAGTCTCAACCTTTGGGTTGCATGCACGAGAGGTAGAATCAACCTTTTGTGAACCGTATACCTCGTCTCTGCAAGGCACGGCTAACAAAGTAGATCGGGTGCTGAACCTTTTCTTTTTCTTTAACCAAAGATGCGCTATTTGCTAGCGGTGACGCAGAAATATACAAGTGCAACATCTCATCCTTGTTTAGTTTCATCAAGGTAGGCAATGTCCCCAAATGCTCTTTCAACTGCACGAATGGCCCATCGCACTTACCATTCCACTCGAACTTCTTTGCCCTTCAAAGAACATCCAAGAAAGGCAAGTGCTTATCTGGCCCCTATGAGAACCTGATTAAAGCTGCCAGAGATCCTGTAAGCTTCTGCACATCTTTTATCGATTGTGGGGTTTTCATTGTCCTCAGAGCTTCGACCTTTTCTGGGTTTACATCGATCCCCCTCTCTGAGACATTGAATCCAAGAAACTTCCCTGATCCCACACAAATGACACACTTAGACGGGTTCAACTTCAAATTAGCTTCCCGAAGCTTACCGAATGTTTCTTCCAAGTCTTTTAAAAATTCTTCATAACTCTTACTTTTGACCACCATGTCATCCACATATATCTCCACGTGTTTCCCTATCTGTCACCTGAACAGTCTATCGGCCAGTCTCTGATAAGTAGCCTTAGCATTCTTCAACCGAAAGGGCATCTTCTTATCGCAGTACGTTCCCAAGTCTGTAATGAACGATTTTTTTTACCTGTCTTCCTTGGTAAAATTTTGGTAAACGATGCTTAGTCTGGTAGAGTTCTAACAAAGTTTTAGTAAACTTCTTCTTCTACGTGTACTGGCTAAACAACGCTTTACTAAAGTCCTGATACAATTGGAGCGATTCCCTTGGCAACTTATTAAACCACTCATGTGCCTTTCCCCGCAAGTAGCTGCCTACTAGCTTGCATGTCAATTTCTCATCAAAGTCCCTCGAACTCATCAAGCCCAGGAATGTCTGTATAAACTCTCGAGGGTCAGTTTCACCACTGTACGCGGGAAGTCCTTCTGGGGGCTTCATTTCTATCGGCCATTGAACCCCTATTATCACCGAGCTAAAAGGAGACCACATAGCCTAGCCCAAGGGGCCGATCAACCTTTCCAGTTCCTTTCTTAATGATTCACTTACATCCGGGGGGTTTGTACTGACCCACTGGCAGGTTTAACCCCCTATCGTGACCACCCAACTGTGGCATATAGAGATGTTGGGTTCCTTCGTATCCTGGGTTCATCTAGTGCAGTCCGAGGTTCGGGTATGCTGGTGGTGGTGGTGGTTGAACATAAGGATTGTATAGCCCCTGGCCAAGTCCCATACTCCCATATCCTTGCGCACCTGAAGAAGTCACCATCATTCCATATGCTGCTCCTAGACCGGCCAGGTCAAGGGTAGGAGCAGATGGGGCTAGCGGAGGTAGCGCATATACAGGACCTTGGGAATAAACAGGAATGGAAGGCTTGGGCCTAGCCAGTAGCGGCTCTCCAACATATCCCTAATAAGGGTAAGCTATTGGGGGTTGGGGCTGAGAGGCCCACCTCGTAGTTATTCCCAAAGGCGAGGGCGGTACTCCCATCGTGACTCTATCATCCCTCGGATGAGGGGTGATCCGGTAACCAGTCGCAGCCAGGACCTGAGTTGCTCGTTCCACATCTTGACTTGGGGTTGCCCTCTCCATGTTCTGATTTCCTTGCCCATGTTGGCCATATGCTTCCATATACGAGTCTCCCGAAACTTCCGTAAACCTTCCATCCCTCGAATCAACCACCCCCTCGAGCAGGGGATCGGTATTTCCCTGTCTTTGCTCTCCCATCACATCCAAAGTCCTTGAGGGCCCCAGCATATCATGCCGGATTGGAACCAGGGTGTTTGCGCCAATCGCCACGGAGGTTTGTCCATCCTCGTGACCTACGCCTGTACTCGGTTCTGCTCGTAAATCCGCTCTCGTCGTTTGAGTATTAGCCATTTCGCTGTCCTCGATGCGGGCATCGTTTCTTCCTTCTGGATTCTCCGATGTTAACCTTGGTGGAGTTCCAGCCCCCGTACCTGTTGACCTCAATTTTTCACTCCTTCGAACTATCGTGGACATAAACTCTCCAAACCCTTGATCCGGCTTAGTCGTCCCCATAGACGGCGCTACTTGATGCGTCTTCGACCACCGATCGGTTCGTGGACTTGGTTCTTCTCGAACTATCCTGCAATCAAACTGTCCCCTGGGGTTCCGGGGGTCAACGCTCCGATGGTTTAGTCAGTTCAAGCGTTTAATATGATTAAGACGGAATGAATGATAAGTAAATTTGTACCTTTCATTTATACTTCATGTCCTAAATAATGTACTCCTTAATTATCACCCTTAATTACCCACGAATACGTTAATTAAGTTATAGTATAAAATATTCCCCTAACTGAGCTGTCATACCTGCGGTCTAATGACCTTCTTGGGCCTAACCCTATCACCGTCAAAGCAGCATTATGACAAGATCCTCATAAGATTGTGAGTATAGAAGCTTTTTTCTGGATGAAATACCTTGATCGTGGTTACTTTGTTTCAAATTAAGAAGAAAACAAAGAAGACTACAGTGCAGCCATAATCTTCTAGTTTTTCTCCTCTGCTTCTCTATAACCATAAATCTGTAATCTCTCTGCTCATGGCTGTCTGCGCTAGCACGATTCAAAGTCCCTCGTTAACCACAATAGCCACGCCGAGTCCCTCGTAACCACAATAGCATTATCAATCCCAAGGGAAGAAAGTTGCAAAAAATGTAGTAAAAGTGACAAGGAAGAACAAGGTAACATGTATTCTCAGTGAATCAATCTCTAGTCACAATCATTATGAAGTGTCCTATCTATCCCTGATTAATAAAACTTGAGTCACGAAATGGAAGAATAGCACAGAGACAAGTGCTTAAAATTTTCAAGGCATTAATCAAGTGTCAGCTGAAGCTGCATTTCTCTCCATGACCGGTTTTAGGTGTGAAAGATCCCACGGAAGTGGCAATTTGGAAGATTTTCCAAGTTTTGGGCGGGTAATGAAGCGATGAATGGAATCTTGAATTGCCGAGAATGCGACCAGGAATTCCGCAGCATCAGTTTGGATGAGCACCTTCTTAAACACCAACTCCAAAGCCTTCAATCTGATTACAGAACACAGCAAGCCCAGTTAGCAACATGAAACAGTACATATTAGGGCAGCAGAGTATGGTGTAGCAGACCTGAGATTCTGCGCCTTGATGAGGACAGCGTGGATCTTGGAGAAGTGGAGTTGGAGGGATTCCAGCGAGGAAGAAGAAGAAGTGGTTTTCCCAAATGGAAGATGGAGTACAGAGGTGGCCTGGATTTCAGCCATCTGCTCATCGATAACCGCCTCCTCGACGCGGATGTCGTTGATCAGCCGGGGCAAGAGTTGGGCCACGCCTTTGGACTCAGAAAGTGATGCGAGAAGGTTGAGAATAGAGGAGGGCCTCCAATCACCGAGCCATGTGAACGCGGCCAGTTCGGAGGGCGTAGCGGCGGCGGGCATCAGAAGTTGGGCCACGTCCCTGAGCCTGATGGGGACCATAACCCTGGTGTAATGCGTCTGGAAAGAGTTGAGCTGTTCCACAATCACCTCCTCAACCGCCCATCTTGCCTTCAGCTGTTTCTCCAGCTTTGCAGCTCTTGCCTTCTGCTCCGGGCTCCATACCCCCTGCTTCCCCCAGCATATTTCTACACCAAACAGATATGCCTTCATTCAAGATTTCTACAACGCATAATCATCAAACAACAAATCCAAAATCTTACCCGCCGAACTCTTCTTCTTCAAATGCCCAATCCCGCCTTTCTCTTTTCGTACCATTCTTCCCGAATCAGTCGGCCTGTGAAAGCAAAACAAGATGATTGATTGTAAGTTTGTCTGCCCAAAACAAGTACGCAACTTGCTACAGCGAACGAGACGATCGACAACCTCTCCATTTTCTTGTGTTTCAGCCAAGCAGTTATCGAATTCCGGTTCCCACACAAAGTTGGAATGGACTGTAGCCCTTTTCTCTCTTTTCAAGGTGTTTAATGAATGTCCCCACCCATGGCCGTCGCTCGATTCCTGCATTTCCAACCACTTATTTTATTGCACTTTATCAATAAACTCCCTCCTTTTTAAAAAGTATTTCTTTATGGCACACTTGCTTTTGAACATTAACTTATAGCAAATAATGTGAATAGAAACACTTACATTTATGAAAGAAAAAATAGAAGGAATGGGTAAAATTGGTCAAAGATTATCGCAAGAGAAAAGTATCTTAATGTAAAAAAAGAAAATGTCAGTATATAAAGAGTAAACTTATGTTCATTCTTAGAGATGTAATTTGCACTCTTATTAGCTTATCTGTGAATAAACTCAATCATATGTTTGAAGAAAAAATTAGCTATCTGATCTCAGTGAAAATAGAGAAAACAGAGTAATTGTGTGACTAAGGATCACAAATATTGTATCATCATCGTTATTGCGGGCCTATATCTCTGGATCAAACTGCTCTTGGATGTGCGTAGTGTCCCAAACAAAGCCTGCCTCGATCGCTTGGAAGGTCATCTCTTAGGATATGTCATTCGCATGGAAACAGATAACTTTTCAGACACCTGCTCTCTCCTTTTCTCATCTCTCCTCGTGGTACACACCTTCACCGTGGTGAGGAACTCTAGGGTGTACCTTGAGTAGGTAGGTGTGCTCTTGCTCATGAAGCCCCCAAGGTCTCGTTTGGTACGGAGGTAACTAACTGGCTCCCTCAACCCTAGGGCTTCCAAAGCCCATTCATCGATGAAGTTAGTCTCTTGAATCTTTCTGGAAGGCTTGGCCAACTGGTCCTATCTCTCGGCATATTCACCGGTGATACGGCGCAATCCCATGTACCTATCTGAAGTCGGCTCCGGAACTGAAGGGGGAGGTAGAGGTTCCATCGAAGAACTCGCCCCTCTAGTGACTCGCTGCCTCTTGGGTGCTATGTGATCAATAACTAACATCATGGAAAACAACGTCAAATTCACAAGTACATATGGACTCATAATACTAGGTTTAGCCTCACAAGTTTCAATAAACCATAGTATTCTCAATGAATATCATAATCCATCATGCAATCACCATTATGCAACTATCCCATGAAAATATTAAACATGTAGCGACAAATATCCTTGCATCATTATAGAATGTATTCATCACAGTCACAATTATGTACTTGGCACACTACAATCAGTATAAGACAAATATAAAGATGCAAGAATGCTCATATGGCAACACACATAGAATCCAATCATAGTTCCATGTTAGACAATTCCATCAATCATATTATGTCTCATTCACACAATGCTATGCTATAAATCACAAATGTACAATCAAAATGAGAGCATATCATAGCCAAGAATAATTATGCATTTTCTAAGAACACAATCATAATCATTAACACCATGTCTAGTCATAACCACACAATTCCAACTATCATATTCTTCTTGGCCAAAAATAAATTAGCATAATTATTATTAATCAAGCCCACACAATTATCAAGCTATATTCACAATATTAGTGATCCAAGTCCACACAATCAACACAAACATATCACACAAGATTCAATAATGTCACAAATTCACAAAAACTACCCAAAATTGACATTCATGAGTATGGAATTGGGAATTGTAACAAATGTAAGTAGAGGAAAGTGAAATTGACAAGCCCACGAACAATTCAATCTTCAAGCAATGAGTTTTTGAAAAATCCCAAAATTTTAGGGTTTTCAGATTCATGGATTGATGGAGGATTTGGATGTGTTTGTGGTATGGAGATGATGCGGGGAGTGAGATGGAGTGGATTTCTGTGTGAGGGTGGTCATTTCTTACCGGGATGGTGGAGAAGTAGGTGGAGATGTGGGAGGTCATCGCTGTAACTCTCAAAGTTAATATTTATAAGCCCTAAATGCTTACTATCTACAACAAAGTATATAGAGGCAAGTCGGGGTCGTCCACGAAGAAGAGGAATTTTCTCAAGCGTTTAAACATAGAAGGTCGATATTATGCTAGAAGTAGATATATATATATACATATAAAAGTGAGTAAATTGGGGGGGGGGGGGGTTGGTTAGTGGTCCTAAGCTATGAAAGTTAAAAGACAAGATAACTAGCAAAGTCAAGTGACTATGTTAATCATCAAACAAATTAATAAAAATGGATTGTAAAACTACAAAAACAAAGCCATGGGGGCAATTGATATCCACTTCCAAATCTAATGTAGATCATTGAACCATTCACTCATCCTATCACATTTATTACCTATGGGGAATGCCAATACAAGATCAACATTCATTCCTTCTTAATAGTAATTTGCAAAGACAAACGACCATTTGCAAACCTCATTGATGATCACCCTAGACAAACAGCGACCATAGGGGTATTTCATCAATGGCATTATACACGAAGGACCATAGATTTGACAACGACAAGCCTTCTACCAAAGGCATAGCCATTTAACCAAACATAGCACTCATTAGGCTAAACTTAGAAAAAACCACCTTCAAAGTTCAACCTTTTATTGCATCTATAGGATAAATATGAGAACAATATACATTAACATACTTATCTAGCAAGAATCACAACACATTATGCACAAGAAGTTCTAAGTTCATGTTTCTAGATTTTCATGCAAAGGAGCTAAGGAATTCATCACTTTCATAACACCCTAACACTTCAATCATACAAACACTTCCTATTCTCACACAACACATGGCATAAATGAAGTAAAAAATAGCATTAAGAACACATGAATGCTAAATAACAAAGGCTTCAAGAACGAGTGAAACAATCTATTCACTACTTCCACTACTTGTTGTGAAGTTAAATCTTCCATCCTTCTTAGATAGTAGTTTGCAAGAGTGAATTTGACATCTCTTGTCAAACCTCACCAATGACTCCCTTAGCCAAAACACGACTAAAAGTATCCCATTGATGGAATTGAGCACAAAGGATTAACAACCTTGGCAACACTTATAAACACTACACCGTGTCTAAGCATTTAACCAATTCATGCATTTACACAAGATTAGTCAAGAACGATCGACATTCACAAACCTATCTCATTTGCTACCTAAAACAAAGATGACAACGAGTTCAACATCATCACATTCATCTAGCAATTATCAACACATCAACATCATTAAGAATCTCTAACTCGTGCTCTTGGATTCCACATTAAAAGATGGGAGAATTAGCTACTTTCTCCCAACCCTAACAAGTAATCAACAAGCAATTTAATGCTCAAACTTCCAACAACATCAATGCCATTAACAATTCACATTCAAACCTCAATAAATGCACAATAGAAAAAGCACCAAATAGATAGATATGGTTCTTACTACATAGATATGGAAGCTTCAATCCATTTCTCCCAAGATAAAACTAAGCTAGATAATTAAAAGACATGATTAACCTACAAAAACTAAGAAAAGAAAGAAGAGAAAACTAGGGTTTGAACCCGGAAAAATTGCAGGAAGAAGAGATGTTTGAAGAGGAGAGGATAAGGTGAGTATTTATAGTACAAAAAAGCAAGAAGGATTTCAGGCCATACGTCTGTCGCGAGTCGCGACGGGTTCGTCATGAGTCACGATGGTGCCTAGTTCCAGCATCTTGATTTCTTTCTTCTTTTTGTCTCATGTCCTCCTCTTCACTTCACATTTCTTCAATTCTTCAAGTCTTCAAAAGCTCAAATACAAGTCTTCAAATCTTCAAAGGTATTCTTCAAAGTCTTCAGAGTCTTCAAACATATTCCCTTGTCACACAAAATCCTCTAGAAAAGTGATAAAAGCGTAAAAGTTGCTTTGAGAGAATTTTGGCTGATAAGAGGAAAAGTTGTAGAGAAAATGAGTTTTGCCCGTTATTAATTTTAAAACCTGAAACTTGTCGCGACCTGCGACAGTAAAGTCAAGGAGGTTCAAAAGTCAAACTATGGTCCCGACTCGTAAGGAAATCCTCACGACTCAAGACAGAAGGGTCTTGGGACCTGCATAATGCACAAAAACTCCTGAATGTTTTTGCGACTCACGACGAATTGTTGCGACTCACGACATAACATTTACTAAAAGTTGTATTTTTGACATTGTAGCGTCACAACCCAAAACACGATCGTTGCGACCCGCAACAAAATTGTTTTGACCCGTGACGTAAGACATCTGGGAGTTACATTTTTTCCAAAACTCCATGAAGTGACTTGCGACAAATTATCGCAACTCGCAGCAGAGATTTACTGGAAGTTGTAAACCTCACGTGTCTGTCGCAATCCACGATATATATGTTGCGACCCACGACAGAAATTACCTCCCAACACTTAGAAAATGACTAAATTATTTTTTGGTCCCCTAAATAGCATCTTATATATATTTTGGTCCTCAAGGCCAATATCGCTTTTTTCATCAACCAACAAATACAAAATGATTTGTTTGGTCCCTAAAGGTGGTTTTAAGATAAAGTCAATGGTAAAATTGGTCAAAACCTATATAATGACCATTATACCTCCGAGTTAAAAAAATGAAACAGCAGGTCATCATGTGCTCATTTTCAATCGCCACCCAAAATTTTTCCCAAATTGAGCGCATGAATATCACATGCTCATCTTCCTCCTTAGAAGAAGACGACGCCAGTCATCTTCCTCATCTCCAATCCCTATAACTCTGCCACCTCTATCTCCACCTGTGGACTTCGCCACCTCCGTCTTCGCCGTGACTCTGCGCCAATCTCTAACTCCCCCACTTCCATTTCCGCCCGTGGACTCGGTTTGCAAACCCTAACTTTGACTCTGGAAACCCTAACTCCATCGTGGACTCGACCTTTGTCTCCACCCCTGGCTTGAGCTCGTCGGAGTCGGTGGCCCTCTGTTCAAGTTTATCTATTCGAAGTTAGGGATTGCCCCCTGTTCGAGTTCGAAGATGAGGCCCTCTATTCAGTTGTGGTGATCGATGGTGAACGGCGGCGGTGGTGGTTGGTGGCGGAAATAAATTACCGGTGGAATAGAGATTCAAAGAAAAATGGTTTAAATGAAAAAATAATAGAAAATTAGAAGGAAAAGAAATTAAAATGTTTTTAATCAGTAAAATTACATAAATACCCCTGACCCTATTGAAAAAAACTCTGGTTTACCTGAAAACCACCTTGGGGATCAAACAAATCATTTTGAATTTGTTGATTGCTGAACAAACGCAGTATTGGCCTTGGGGACCAAAGGATGGTATTAAATCATATGTTGGGGACCAACAAAACAATTTAGTCCTTAGAAATATTTGCCTCCAACTTCCGAAGCTCTCCTTCCCTTCTCATGAATTTTATTCCTTCATTTGTCCAATGAAATGGATTTCCTTTTTGCTAAAAAAATTATGGAAAAACACAACCGTGAAAAGACAAGAAAAAATAATGAAAAACAATGACAAAAACCAAAATGAAACAACATCGGCGGAAAGTCACGAATGACTTTCTGGATGATCGAAACTAAGTTTATTTAACATCGTCGGTACGACTTACTCCTTTTTCTGGGTTTACTCACAAATCGGATCAAGAAGATCAACATCCTTTCCTTTTTCCGGCACAAAGCTTTCATGGTAAGGTTTCAAACATTCTCTAGTTACCTTGAAGGTCTTTGATGTGCACCATTATGCATGCGTTAACCAATGCATTTGGCGTAATAATTGATTTTTTTATATGGTTGATTGCTAGTATTTGTTGAGTTTATGTGACAAGGGGTTTAGACGGCCATATTTGGTTTTCATATCTAAATTCTTTGTTTTGTAGACTTAATTAGCAATAATGGACATCTTGTATCCACGGGCTTGTATATCTTTCTTTGTGATCATCTTTAGTAGGTCGCTCATGGACACTTTTTTTTACATTCTATGTGAAGGCCGTTCGCAAGGGTAATAGAAAATATTGAAGGTCATTCGCAAGAACGATAGTAGAGATCGAATTCCATTCACACTAGAATGGTAGTATACAAAGTCCACAAACATCAAATTGTGGTAGAAGGAGATTGGAGCCAAAGATAGGCGACACTGGAGTTCAAGGCGGCCAATGGAGAAACGGAGAATTGTGGTCCAAGAGAGTGTGCCAACTTCTGGAAACGTTCCAAAGAAGAATCAGCCTTCAAGGTTGGTTCCATTGGATTTGTATCCTTGAGAACATTAAAATAGATTACAAGAACTCTCAAAAAAGACTCACGGTTCACCAGTAGCGAAGAAAAGAAATTCAGTCGGCCGAAGCACAAATGGGTCAGCTCAGACCGTTCATAGATGGCACCAACGACCTGCACTAGATGGAGTGGTCCTTGCCAAATGCCTTTGGCATAGACCTTTACAAGGGGTTTACGCGGACCGCGCCAAACACGATGGGCCACACGCATGATTTCTAAGTTTCACTCAAAATTGGCTAAGTATGAATGCAGACCATCCCATTTTCGACATCTCGCACCATTCTAAGTGAAAAATGTCAAGACTAGGCAGTGGGATGTGAAAAATTAAGCACCCTGCGCTAAGTTACCCTGAGGCTTACCGCTAACTACCCTATCGGTAGCATAGTAGTGAGTTGGGTGAAGAACTATAAATTTCATCTTTGACCCATTTGATCTCAATCTTTGCTCAGGTTAATTTAGCTACAATTAATGACCCCGGGTTGATTTAGCTACAATTAATGACCCCAGGTTAATTTAGCTACAATTAATTGCCGGGGATACTATTCAGTCTAATTGTCAATTAGCATAACGTGTTAGGAGAGTAGTTAGTATTTGCTTTTTTTATTTTGTTGATTCATGTAATGAGCTTCTATGATAGTTATCTTGTTACCTTTTGATATGTTTTCTAGTGTTGTCTTCGGAAGGGTATTGTTGGCCCTAGTTTATAGTACATACTTGTACAAAAAACTTAGGGTGTTTTACACTACCCAACTGATAACACAGGTGGTCGAAGGAGAAGGAAGTGAAGAACTAGGGAAGAAGTTCAACCAAAGCCGGGTAGTTTTGGAAGAAGAACTACAAAGAATGGTGAAAGATAATAGGACATTGAGGGAGCTTATAGCTCCCAATCTGGAGAGTCATCCACTATGCATCACATTCTCCCATTACCACTGAATGTGAGTTGTAAGCTAAAGAGTGAAATGATCCACTATCTTCTAACCTTTCATGGTATAGTGGGGGAAGACCTGAACAAGCATCTATTGGAGTTTCACTTGGTGTGTACGAACATTAAGCTTGCGGGAGTTTCTTAAGACAACTACAATCGGAGAGCCTTCTTATTTTCCCTTCAAGATGGAGCTAAGGATTATATCTATTACTTTCCCCCAGGATGCACGGGTTCTTGGATGGACATGAAGCGGAGGTTCTTAGAGTCCAAATCACAACACTGGACTGAATCCGCCGAACCGAAGAAGCAAAGGTCAAACATCACCCAAGGAGCTACCGAGAGTTTGTATGATTATTGGGAGCACTTCAGGAGATTGCTAGCGAGTTGCCCCTACCATCCCTTCAATGAGGGGGATCTAGTATATTATTTCTTCGAGGGGCTATGCAAAGAAGATATACGCATGGTGAATGTTTCTTGCAATGGTTTGATAGCGAACAAAAGCCCTAAGGACGTAATGGCCCTCTTTGAAGAAATGGAAAATAGTATGCGACAATTTGGCACAAGGTCAAGGGTTAAGATCTTGGATGAACTCGCACAATCACCTAAGTTGGATGAGCAAGTCCAAGTTCTTGCTTCTATGATGAAGGACCTCTTGCGAGGAAAAATGCATCAAGTCAAAGTGTGCGGGGTGTGCAACTTAGACCACAACACCGAAGCGGATCCCAAAATTGTAGGCAATTTGCAAGAGGTGAATGCCATTGAGTATGATAATTGAAAGAGACCACAGTTTTCTAGGGGTTGATGTGCCCTAATTCACCACAAGAAGAAGAAGAAGAAGAAGAGAAAACAAGGTTAAGTTCTGGTGCCCGCCGCGAGTCATGACGAACCCGTCGCTAGTCGCGACCAACGGGAGATTGGTAGTGAGTTCAGGAGATTGCTAGCGAGTTGCCCCTACCATCCCTTCAATGAGGGGGATCTAGTATATTATTTCTTCGAGGGGCTATGCAAAGAAGATATACGTATGGTGAATGTTTCTTGCAATGGTTTGATAGCGAAAAAAAGCCCTAAGGACGTAATGTCCCTCTTTGAAGAAATGGCAAATGGTATGCGACAATTTGGCACAAGGTCAAGGGTTAAGATCTTGGATGAACTCGCACAATCACCTAAATTGGATGAGCAAGTCCAAGTTCTTGCTTCTATGATGAAGGACCTCTTGCGAGGAAAAATGCATCAAGTCAAAGTGTGCAGGGTGTGCAACTTAGACCACAACACCGAAGCGGGTCCCGAAGTTGCAGGCAATTTGCAAGAGGTGAATGCCATTGAGTACGATAATCGAAAGAGACCACAATTTGCTAGGGGTTGATGTGCCCTAATTCACCACAAGAAGAAGAAAAGAAAACAAGGTTAAGTTATGGTGCCCGTCGCGAGTCATGACGAACCCGTCGCTAGTCGCGACCAACGGGTGGCCGATACCTAACCTTATCCTTTTCGCACTATAAATAACACTCTCTTTCCTCTCATTCACATCTTCTTCTTCCTGTATTTTTGGTAATGTTCTAGCCCTAGTTTCTACCATTTTTCATCTTTAAATTCTCTTGTATTATGTTAAGTTTGTTAGCATTAATTAGTATGAACTCTTGTAGCTAAATCTAGTTCTTGGGAGCAATTAATTGAAGCTTCCAAACTTATGTAGTAAGATTCTATGTTTGCTCATCTATGAACATTTATTGGAGAGCATTTATTATGCCATTAATGTTGTGTTTTACCTCATTTATACCATGGGTTGTTTGAGTATATGACATGTTTGTACGATTGAAATGTCAGAGTGTTAGGAAAGTTGTAAATTTATTAACTCATTTGATATGAAATCCAAAAGCATGGATTTAGAACTTCTTCTGTATAATGTGTGGTAATTCTTGCTAGGTGAGTATGTTAATGTGGACTGTTTTCATATTTTTCATATAGATGCAAAGCAAAGTTGAACCTTGAATGTTGTTTGTTCTAAGTTTAACCTAATAAATGCTTTGTTTAGTTAGATGACTATGTCTTTGGTAGAAGGCTTGTTGTTATCAAACCTATGGTTCTTTGGGTGAAATGCCATTGATGAAATACCCTCATGGTGTTGTTGGTCTTTGGTGATCATCAATGAGGTTTGCAAATGGTCGTTATTTGTCATTGCAAACTACTCTTAAGGAGGAATGAATGTTGATATTTGATTGAGAAGTGATAACATTCCACATAGACGATAAATGTAATTGAATAAGTGAATGAATCAATGAGCTATAGGAAGTTTGGAAGTGGAAGTCGATTGCCCCCAAGGCTCCGTTAATTATCATTTACATCGTATCTTTAGTTGTATTGCATGATTATCATAGTCCTCTTGCTTTGCTAATTGTTTTATTTCAATTTGATAAGTTAGGCTCAAAAACCAATCCCCCATCTCTTGTTTACATGCTTTTATATGTATCTACGTATGTATATGCCTAGTTTGTTTTCTCCTATATATGTTTAAACACTTGAAAAGATCCCTCTTCTCATGGACGACCCCAACTTGCCATTATCTACTTCATTGTAGATAGGAAGCATTAGGGCTTAAAAGTTTAACTTTGAGAGGTATGACCACGACCTCCCAAATTTTGGCGCCGCTGCTCGGGGAGAGGCCTTTATTTTTAAGTGCTTGGGCATATTATGTGTGATTATATGCTAATTGTAAATATTTTTTAGTTTGCTTTTATTTTGATTTCTTAGTTAATTTGTCATTTTCACTTGGCTTAGAGATGTATTGTTCGAGTTCTTGACGTATTTTCCCTAGCCAATGCATTCAACTTATTCCTAAGCTACCCTAGTTCCCCTAAGAAGTTGAAAATCTCACAACTCTCACACTCCCCAAAGTTCTTAAAGCAACCAAACCACCCAAAGCAAGTAAATGTGTATGAAAAAATATAAGTGACAAATGATCGGAATAAAGCCAAGCTTACCTTTCCCAAAAGTGGTCCAAAAAAAAAATCAAAGAGCAATCCTCAAGCAAAACAATCCACCAAGAAAATCCAAAAGCCATTGACTTGGTTGCAACATGGGGATAACTCAAGATTCTCGACCTAGTTGCAACCAAGGAGTCTAATGTATCATCAACCTAGTTTTTTTTCGCTCTTAATTTCTCTCATTTTTCCTAGGAGCCCTTTCGGGTTTTCATCCTAGCTTTTTCCTACAAAACGTGCTCACCTCTCACCTTTTTCCAGATGGCTTCTCACTTTTTGCCTAGACTTGTAAGTCTAGTCGAGCCAAGGCTCTCACTTTTAACTAGACCTTTCGACCTATCTTGGCTTTTCCTCATGTTACCCAAGTCACCATTTTGGATTTTTGACTTGTCTAGATTTAAATTTTTTTTCCAATTTTTCCAATTCTTTTGGGTGTAGTACAAAATTGCCCCAAAAGTGAGCTTTATACTACAAAATATAAGCAAAAGACCAATACACCACCAAATCCTAAAGCCACATTCCACATGCAAACTAGAATCCTAAAATCCTAGCATAACATGCAAACCACCAAAATTTTCCAAAAGCATCCCAATCATAAGAAACCACATTTATACCAAGAAAAACAAAAAAAAAGTATGCATGCATGAAGAAATCCATGAATGAGAATTCCTAAGTACTCACTAATCCTTTCCCCACACTTAAACAGTGCATAGTCCATTTATGCATTCTCATGTCAAATCAAAGATGAAGTAGGGAAACTATTGATATTTATGATTACGGCCTCAAAGGGACGGCCTCCTTGTGGCTAGTGAAACACCTCTCAATGAATCTCGTTGCTTGGATTTTTTCCTCAAGGAAATTCACCCTCTCCTCAACTTGTGCCTTCCCTCCTCCAATAGCTTGAACTATCTCTGAAGCACTTGGAAGAACTTGAGATTTGCTCCCCAAGTAGGTGTACTTGATACATAATGCCTGTGGGAAGATGAAATCAACTCGGAAGTGCTCTTGAAGATGTCTCCCCTTGGCTAATACTCTGTAAAAGTACTTCTCGAATCATGGATCAGGTTCAATGAACAAGTCATCTATGCTCGTATCAAGGTTAATAGAGGTTTGTTCCAGTTGCGAAAGAACCATGAATTTACACCGTAAAGCCACACAAATCTATCCTCCGAAGTTGTAGTTCACACCATGAATAACCTAGATAATTTTCAATTGTATAGGTCGATCCCGACCTACCCATATTGGCCAATGCCCTATACGAGATAGGATGTCCCAAATGTCGCGCCAAAAGGCCAACCATTCCTCTCCTATAGGAATCTTCCCACTATTCTTCTCTCTCATTGCTATGCATTCTTGAACAAAAACACGAACCATGTCCAGGTATATGTTCCCCTCCGGTGTTATCGCCCAAAGAAGGTGTACATCAGACCCCAGACAATGTGTCAATTCACTGTGGCATAGAAAGCTCATAGAAAGGAGTCGATGAACATAACGTATTACTAGGTGGACTATAGTTATACTCTTGCTCAGATTCTTCCTGTCGGTCCCGGTTAGTTGTCTCCAAAAATTCCCAAGGGATAATGTGGCTTTCCTTGGTGATGAGTCTGTGGAATGTCCCTGCCGATCTTCCACCTAAAATCTAATGCAACTTCTCTATAGGTCATTTGGTACACCTTGTCATCTAAGTTGAACTTAATCACCTTATGACCCTCCTCGTCTGTGACCTTCCAAATAGTAGCTAGGAACTCTAAAGTGCACCTTATATAGGCCTACCCGACCAAAAACAAAGGTCACTGGTTCAAGTAAGTTTGAAGCCATCAAGTTGCTCTTGTAAGCAAAAGTAGTCTCCAAAATACTCCTTTTTGGTTACCTCAAATTCCTCAATCTCCGGAATAAAGCAATAATTTCATTCAAAGAATCCTTTATTTCAAGCAAGACATGCAAATTCTACCAAGTCACTACTTCAAACAAGAAAACAAAAGAACCACGTATATTTATTGTCGTCATCATGACTTATTTCCTCTTCAAGCATTTTAATTTGAAGCACTTACCGGTGGGACTCCGAAATTGCCATCGGCGACTCAGTAACCATCATGGCCTATTCTCAAGATGTTAAATTTTCACGTAACTGGCTCACACGTCACCTTTGACCCTCCATACAAAACCATAAAGACCCCTCTCTAACACCGGTTTAGTGGCACCAGTTTTAAGAACCGATGCCCAAAATGGTAGGGCACCGTTTTAATTTATTTTAATATCAATTTGTTAAAAACCATTGTTATTTAACAACAGTTTAATAAGAACCAGTGCCCAAACCTGTGCACTGGTTAGTTTTTTTCTTAGCTGCAATTTTTTTGAGAACTAGTGTTAAATATTCACATTTGAGCACTGGTTTAATGGCCAATGGTTTCCATACTGGTGCCAAAGAGGAAGTTCCATAAATTTTCAAAACTGGTGCTAAAAATTTCAAAAATTCAATCTTCCCGCAAAAAAATCATGGGTTGGACACAACTGTGCGCAACTGCTCTAACCTAAATTAAAAGAATTCTTGACTTTCAAAGTCGTTCATTTCTTTTGTTGAATTTAACTAATAACTAAGTTGACTAAAATTAATTAAATGTGAACCTTTCATTGATCTAAAATATATAAATACGAATAAAAATGTTTGACATTAACTAATTAACGTTCAACCCTTAATTGACTTAGCATATATGAATACAAATAAAAATGTTTGCCTTTAACCAATTAACGGTTAACCCATATTTAACTTACTACATGTAAAAACTTAAAAGTAAGTTGAATTTGACTTATCAATGGTAATCCCTTGACTTTCTATATGTAAGCACTAATTGTTAAGTTGACTTTAACTAATCAATAATCAACTATTATTTGACTTTACTTGTATATATGACCCGCCCCTACCCAAGGTCGTTAATTGTAGAAAATTAACCCAAGCAGAGGCATTCCTATGGGAAAGGTCAAAGATAAAATTTATTGTTCTGCACCCATTCTCACTGCTACGCTATCTAAAGGGTAGTTAGTGGTGAGCCCTGGGTTTGACCATGGATATGCTAGGGCTCAAGTATCAACTAAAAATACAACCTCGTAAGGGTCATCAATCCGGACGAGTGAAAGGAATAGTTACTAAATGCAAACAAAAAGGGGAATTTGGTTTTTCAGTTTAACAACTACAATGCAGAAAAGTAAAAAAGACACAATTAATCTATAAAGCTAAGCATTTGGGGAGTTATTGCGCAACATGGTTAATCTAATGTTTCAATCTTTGACTAATTCACACGTAAGATTTACTAGACAACCTAATAGAGTGTTCATAATACGTGGTGTGGCCGATGGCATACACTTCCCCGTACCTGCCACGTCGGGTGCGCTCGCAACCCTCCATCGATACCGCCATAATAATTAGAGGAGTACAACAAGGTCCGACCATTGTTGTAGGTATGTTTCTCCACAGTGCGATTACATTCCGGGCATCCACCGCGAATGAACTACTTTCCCCTGATCCAATCAATTGGGCCAAGAGGTCATTGGCACCTTATCTATGATACTAGGGTTTCTTACAACCCCTGCTTACTACTTTTTCACTATCTCTACCCACAACCTATCAAAAAACTTTACGTAATCAGCTAAGATTGGTGCGATGGAAAATAAGTTAGAGCAATACTCGGGTCTCACGTGCACACACCCACGCAGACGTAACATGCTCCCTTACCCATTCTAACATCCAGGTTTCTCTTCCCAAGAGGGCATGCATACTTGGACCATACATGAATATAGCTCAAAGTGTGTGCTAATGTGGTGCACCATTCATGCATTTCAAACATTCAAGAACAATCACAAAAATATCATGAACACAAAATTAGGATGAATCTAAGGAATCTCACAAAACATATAAATCAAACCATGCGTATACAATTTATCCCCAATCAATAGAAACTACTCCATAGATATGGAATTCAAATGAGGATTTGAATTCCACATCTAGAATCAAAACAAAAAAAATAAAAGGAAAGAAAAGAAAAGGGGAGAGTGTTTCTCTCACTAAAGTGCTCTAAAACATGAACTAAAAAATGATCTACCCTTTGTAACCTAGTAAACTAAGGCTATATTTATAGAAGAAGGGGATTAGGCCTAAAAATAGGCAAAAAATGACTAAACTCTAGTTCAGCCACCGCCCGGCATGGGCTATCACAGATGCGTGGTCTACGCCATGTACTTGCCATAGGCTATAGGATCTGTCATGCATAGTGCTCCTTCATCTAGCGTGGGGCGCTAGATCTAGGTTGTGTTTCTTCATCTGGCACGGAGCGCTGGACCTAGTACGGGTCGCGTTGCACATATGGCGTGGCCATGGCCTTTGACGTGGGTCACCATTAGCATGCTGTATTTGGAACCTCTAAACCACAAGAAGCAAATCTTGATGCGGGCCATCATCAGTAGACGAGGTCTGCTCAGAAACTTGGCACGGGGCACGGCCTTTGGCTCGAGCCATCGTCACAAGCATCGGTTTGCTCAGCAATTTAGCACAAGGTGCGGTATTTGGCATGGGCCATCGGCTGGTCTTAGCATCTTGGACTTGGAATGGCGCATACCATCCTAAATGGAATGGTCTACGCCCATACTTAGCCAATTTTAAGTGAAGTCTTGAATTTGTGTGTGCGGGCTGTGAGATTTGGAGCAGTCCACGCCATAGCCTTGTGCTGAACACTGTTAGCATAGGCTAACTCCTTTAGCATAGGCCATTGGTGCTTAACCATGAATGGCCCGCGCCGACCCGTGATACCTTGGCTGGATGAACTTGTTTCCTTTGCTACGGGTGAACCGTTAGTCCAATTTTAGAGTTCTAGTAGTTGATTTTGTAGTGCTCGAGAAGAAAAATCCTATGGAATCAGCCTTGAAGGCTAATTAATCTTGGATCTTTCTCAAACTTTGTCACAACTCATTGGACCATGATTTCCTATTTCTTCATTGGCCACTTTGATCTCCGTTGCCACCTATATTTGACTCCAATCACTTTCTACCACTCATTGATGTTTGTGTCCTTCATCTACTACAATTGTAGAGGTGAATGGCCTTCGATCCCTTCTCCCGTTCTTGCGAATGGCTTTAAATATCTCTACCGCCCTTGGGAACGGCTTTCGCATAGAATATAACCAAAACTTACCCACGAGCGACCCACTAAAGATGATCAAATGGAAGATCTAGGAGCCCATGGATACAAGATGTCCATTAGTACTAATTAAGTCTACAAAATGTGGGATTTAGACAAGAAAACAAAACATGGCCGTCTAAATTCCTTGTCGCATAAACTTAACTAATACTAGAAATCTGCCAAACAAAATAAGCTTAAAACTATGCCAAATGCAATGGTTAATGCACTCAAAATGAAATATGAGTAAGTTATAGCCATAATAGTGAGAGAGGGAGAGGATAGGAGGGATCAGGCTAGAGTTTAGTGTGGGGAAAGATAGTTCTGGGTGCGAGGATATAAAAAGGGAAGGGGTTAGGTTAGGATTGGCTTAGGTGGGTGGTGGCACGAATCCCTAAGTCAGATTCGTGCCTACACTTGGCTTCGTGCCTAGTGTGCACTGATCCACACTAGGTCCGTGCAAGATGCGTGATGTGTGAACATGTGGCAACCACACTAGCTCTGTACTGACTGGCTTTAGCTCAAAGCATAGTTTCGAGCCAAATTTCTAGGCACAAAACATTAGTTCACGCCAAATCCTTGGGCACAAATCTTCCCTCCATGCCAAACCTCTGGCACGGATCACCAGCCCTTCTTTCCCCTATAAAATTTTCTCTTGCACCTGCATAAAAAACAATTAAAAATATAGCAGTACTGTTCCACACAAACAATTAATGACTATAATTTCCTAAAATATTTCCAACAGAATCACCATCCTTGACACCACCAATGACCATATCACGATGGGTGGGTCGTCACATCATTCTAGGTTTACCTTCTACCTTTGGAGCGATGAACCAAGGAAACCCATTCTTCTCAAGCATGGATATATTCTTGTTGAGTTTGTGGGGTTGGAAGGGGCTTAGGAATGTTTAATTCCTCAGCCCGCTTCTTTCCTCGCTGCACTTTAAACTTGAGATACCGAGGTGGAATATCCCCTCGTTCATATTAAAAGAAACATGCTCAACAAGAATAATATCACAATATAGATCATTCACACAAGATAAGGCATACATAGTCTCAATATTGGGAAACATCTCTTTTTGGGAGTTTTCAAAATTTTCCTTTTCAATCATTTTGCAAACAAAACAAGAATCCGATAAAAGAAATTCTAGTTATTCTACTAACACGTTGTGCTAATTAATACTTAATCTGGAAAGCATCCCCGGCAGCGGCACTAAAATTTGACCTTCCCCCACCCAGGGTCGTTAATTGTAGCAAATTAACCCAAGCAGAGGCTATCCTGTGGGAAAGTTAAAGATAAAATTTATAGTTCTGCACCCATTCTCACTGTTACGCTACCTAAAGGGTAGTTAGAGACAAGCCCTGGGTTTGTTCATAGAGATTCTAGGGCTCAAGTATCAACTAAAACACAACCTCGTATGGGTCGTCAATCAGTGCGAGTGAAAGGAATAGTTTGTAAATGCATACAAAAGGGGGGGGGGGGGGGTTTGGTTTTTGAGTTTCACAACTACAGTGCATAAAAGTAAAAAAGACACAAGTAATCTATAAAACTAAGCAATTGGGGAGTCATTGCGCAACATTTTTTATCTAATGTTTTGATCCTCGATTCCTTCATTGAAAAGAGAACCAATGTGGGAGTTCCTAAAGGGGCAAGGGAATAGAGATGATAAACCATGGCTGATCATAGGAGATTTTAACTCTCCTTTGGATTTTGGGGATAGAGAAGGTAGGAACAAAGTTGAAGAAAAGGAAGTATTGGATTTCGAAGACGTGATGGAGGCTAGTATGTTGGTTGAAATTAAAACTATTGGCCAAATGTTTACTTGGAGCAATAGAAGGGAAGTGGGGGAGTTGATACAAAGCAAAATTGATAGGGGCATTGTAAACCAAGAGTGGCTAAGGAGGCTTGGCCAAGCCTTTTGTGAGGTAAAACCAGACACACTCTCGGACCACCATCCTATCATTTTGAGTTGGCATAAGGAAGACAAGAAAAAGAAAAGGAGCTTCAAATATTTCAATATGTGGGAGGCCTCACCACATTTCAAGGGGACAATCCAAGCGGTTTGGAGGAAGGTGAGCACAATGAAGGATTTTGGAAAGCTTCTTGAAGACATGGAAAAGCCTTTGAATAGGCTTAATAGAAGGGAGTTGTCTAAGATTGAAGAAAGGGTGGAGAAGGCTAAGAAGGAATGGCTTTTAGCACAAGAGAGGTTGAATGAAGAACCAAGGGATGAAATGAGGCAAAGGGTGGAATTTGATGCAAGGAAAGTGCTTGAAGAATTGGAGGAGGCTGAATACAAGTTCTTGCAACAAAGAGCTAAAGTGTAATGGCTTCATAAGGGGGATATGCCTACAAAGTTGTTTTATGCTTCTATGAGAACAAGGAAATACAAGAACCAAATTTTGAACATAAAGGAGGGGAGTAGATTACTATCCAATGTAGACCAAATTGAAGAACATTTGAAGAGACACTATGAAAGCCATTTGGGAGTCTATTGGGAAACTGAAGACTTGGAGGAAAACTTGGCTATTTTTGGTGGAGTTCTAAGCATACAACAACAAGCATCCTTAATCCAACCAATTGGTGAAAAGGAGGTGAAGAAAGCACTTTAGGGGATTCATCCTAACAAAAGCCCGGGGAGAGATGGTTATACAAGCTAATTTTGTTGGAGCAAGTGGGAGATAATTGAAGGAAGTATGGTGGAGGCCGTACAAAGTTTTTTCAAGGGGGAAGAAATTCCAAACTCTTTGAATCAAGCCGTGATATCCTTGATCCCAAAGGTGAGTCAACCTCAATTTGCAAGTGATTATAGGCCTATTGCTTGCTGCTCCGTACTTTATAAAGTGATAACCAAAGTAATTTGTGCAAGACTTTGTGAGGTTCTGCCTTGTTTGATTAGTGAGAATCAAAGTGCTTTTGTGAAAGGTAGGACCATATCATACAACATTATTTTAACACAAGAATTTTTGCATAAGTACAATGTTGATGCCATGAAGAGAAGTTGTGTTGTTAAAGTGGATATTAGCAAAGCCTTTGATTGTATAAGCTGGAAATTTCTTGTTAAATGGCTTGAGGTTTTAAAGTTCCCCGAGTTGATGATAGATTGGATCAAGAGAAGTACAATGAAGTCATCCTTTTGCTTGGTTTTGAATGGGAGGTATTCTGAAGGATTCATGGGTAGAAGAGGATTTAAACAAGGGGATCCTCTATCCCTCTTGTTTTTTATTTTGAGCATGGAGTACCTTACAAGAATGATGGCAAATGAGTACAAGGAGCATCACATAGAATTCCACCAAAGATGCAAAAAGGTTGGTGTGCATACTTTGTTGTTTGCTGAAGATTTGCTTATCTTTTGTGGAGCAAACCCAAAATCCATAGAGGGTGTGAAAGGTTGCTTGAAGAGATTTATGGAGGTCTCGGGTCTTGCATTAAGTGAGCAAAAATCTAGAATTTATTTTTCTAGAATGGATGAAGAGGAGAAAGACTTGTTGGCTGGAATGTTAAATGTAAGAAGAGGGGATTTTCCTATGCAATATTTGGGGCTGCCCTTGTCTAATGTGAAGTGGTGGAAGCAAGATTGTGAGAAATTGGTGAATAAAATTAAGAAAATTGCATAGTTGGAATTCAAGTGTTCTTTCTTATGCAGGGAAGGTGCAATTGATCAATTCGGTTTTACTAAGTATAGCTGGATTTTGGGCTAGTATACTAAGTATACTTGAGGATGTTCATGAGGAGATAGTGAAAATGTGTAGATGTTTTTTGTGGGGAAGAGAAGAAGGGAAAAGGGGTTATACTCCTATCTCTTGGGATACAATTTGCAGAAGCAAAAATTTTGGAGGATTGGGGATTAGAGATCCTTCCATTGGGAACAAGGCAGCACTATATAAGCAATTGTGGGATTTAAACTGAAAGAAAGATTATTCTTTGGGTGAGGTTGATTCAAGCATATTACATAAAGTGTGGAAGTCTACAAGGAAGCAAAGGAGGGGTAAGTTCTAGTTGGCATTGGAAGATGTTGTTCAAATTGAAAGATAAACACTTCCAAACCCTTGGGAGTTGTTTGGACAAGGAAGGCAAGTTGAAGACAAGGATGGTGTATGATGAAATGAAGGGAGGAAGCAAAAGGGAATTTTATGCAAAGGTAATTTGGGACAAAAACATTTTACCTAAGCATAGAATTTTCCTATGGATGCTATTGAAGGGAGGGCTGCCCATGGTTGATAGATTGCAAAAAATTGGAATTTTGAAGACACAACAAAGTTGCATTTTATGTGATGAGGTGGATGAGACAGCAACCCATTTGTTTTCGGGTTGTACATACACTAAGGGGTTGATGAAAATCTTGAAGTTGAGGGATATGAGCAACATGAGGCAAGTAAAAAGATGTTTGTTGATGATGGTAAGAAGAAGGCAAGACTTGATGTTGATGAAGCTTACTAGTGCCTTGTATAGAATATGGAATGAAAGGAACAAGAGGATCGTTTGCCAAGAAGATTTGAAGATGGAGACCTTGGCTGCCCAAGTTGAAGCTGAATGCAAATGGAGGAGCAACAAGAGATGGAAAGAAAAATTTGAATATGAGCCTAGATAGAATATAGAGCTGGTTGTTTGTTTGATTTTAAATAGCAAATCTTGATAGGGGTTTTTTCTTGTAAAAGGCTAGGAGTGATGGCCTAAAAACTCTTTTGGTTTGATTTGATCTATATTCAAAACTTTCATAAAAAAAGATTTACTAGACAACCTAATTGAGTGTTCATAACATGTGGTGTGGCTGATGGCATACACTTCCCCATGCCTGTCTCATCGGGTGCGTTCGCAACTCTCCATCGACACTGCCATCGAAATTAGGGAAGACAACAAGGTCCGACCATTGTTGTTGGTCTGTTTCTCCCCCACACAATTATGTCCCGGGCATCGACCACGAATGCACTACTTCCCTCTGGTCCTATCTAAAAGGCCAAGGGATCGTTGGCACCTTATCTATGATACTAGGGTTTCTTACAACCCTATATTTCTACTTTTTCACTATCTCTATCCTCAAACTATAGGAAAAATTTACGTAATCATCTAGGACTGGTGCAATGGAAAATAAGTCAGATCAATACTCGAGTCTCCCGTGCACACACCCATGCAGATGTACCATACTCCCCCCTTACCCATTCTAACATCCAGCTTTCTCTTTCCAGGAAGGCATCAATACTTGCACCATGCATGAATATAGCCCATAGTGTGTGCTAATGTTTTGTACTATTCATGCATTCCAAACATTCAAGAACAATCATAATAATATCATTAACACAAAATTAGGATGAATCTAAAGAATCTCACAAAACATATAAATTAAAATATGCGCATACCGTTTATCTCCAAGCTATGGAAACTACTCTATAGATATGGAATTCAAATATGGATTTGAATTCCAAATCTAGGATTAAAACAAAAAATAAAAGGAAAGAAAAGAAAAGAAAAGGAGAGAGTGTTTCTCTCTATAAAGTTGCTCTACAAGATGAACTAAAAAATGATCTTACCATTTTAACCTATTAGACTAAGGCCATATTTATAGGAGAAGGGGATTTAGCCAAAAAAGAGGCCCAAAATAGGCCAAAAATTACTAAACCCTAGTTTAGCCGTCGCCCGGTGTGGGCCATCGTGGATTGCGCGGTTCACACTATGTACTTGTCGTATGCTGCAGGATCTGGCATGGGCCATGCTCTTTTATTCAGTGCGGGGCACTGGATCTAGCGTGGGCTATGCTTCTTCATTCAGTGTGGGGCGCTGGATCTGGCGCAGGCCACGTTGCATCATCTGGTATGGACCGTGGTCTATGACGCGGTCCTCCGTCAGCGTGCTGGACCATGAGCCTGATTCTTGGCGTGGGTTATCGCCAGTAGACTTGGTCTACTCAGAACGTAGCATGTGGCTCGACCTTTAGCACATACCGTAGACAGGAGCACCAGTCTGCACAGAAATTTTGGTCTTGCTATCTTGGACTTGGAATGGCACGGGCCGTCGTAAATGGGACGGTCCATGCCGTACTTAGCTTATTTTGAGAGAAGTCTTGAATTTATTCGCGCAGGCCATGAGTGTTACTGTCCGTGCCATAGCCCCATGCTGAACACTGTTGGTAGAGGCCTACTCCTTTGGCACGGGATGTTTCTTAACCATGAATGGCCTGTGCCGATCCGTGGTACCTTGGTCGGGTAAACCTTTTTCCTTCGCTACGGGTTAAATGTTAGTCCAAGTTTAGAGTTCTAGTAGTCGATTTCATAGTGCTCGAGAAGAAAAATCCAATGAAATAAATCTTGAAACCTATTTATTCTTGGATCGTTCTCAGACTTTGGCACAACTCATCAGACCACGATTCCCCATTTCTTCATTGGCCACTTTAATCTCTGCTGCCACCTATCTTTGACTCCAATATCCTTCTACCATGCATTGATGTTCATGGCCTTCGTCTACTACCATTCTAGAGGTGAATGGTCTTCGATCTCTTCTACTGTTCTTGTGAACGGCCTTCATTATCTTCTACCGCTATTGCGAACAGCATTCACTTAGAAATGTAACCAAAAAGTACCCACGGGCGACCCACTAAAGATGATCAAATCGAAGATCTAGGAGCCTGTGGATACAAGATGTCCATTAGTACTAATTAAGTCTAAAACATGTGGGATTTTGGCAAGAAAACCAAACATGGCCATCTAAACCCCTTGTCATCTAAAATCAACTAATACTAGGAATCCGCAAAACAAAATAAGCTAAAAACTATGCCGAATTCAACAATTCAACACACACAAACTGAAGCACATCATATACTAATAAAATGTTTGACTAAACTAATCTACGGTCAACCTTTACTTGAATTTCTATACACAAACACTAATAACTAAGTTGACTTTAATTAATCAACGGTCAAACATTACTTGAATCTATATATAAACATTAATAACTAAGTTGACTTTAACTAATCAATGGTCAAACCTTACTTGATTTTCTATGTATAAACACTAGTAACTAGTTTTTCACTTTCACTAGTCAACATTGAAAACTTTACTTTATATATATAAACACTAATAACTAGGTTGACTTTCAACGATTAACCTTTAATTGACTTCGTGATGTGTCCATTTTATGTGCATAGTTTGGGACTGTTTGGGATCACTTTTGTGCTCTTTTGCCATCAAGAGCTTGGTTTTTACCTTGAAATTCTCTTAGGAGAGGTAAGATCAACTTTATGCTCTTTTATCTTTTCCAAGAGGATTTTGTGTGACAAGGAAACAACATCAAGGCTTGAAGACTAACGAAGGCTGTTGAAGATCACATTTTGAAGACTTTGAAGACTTTCTTTGAAGATTTGAAGAATGGAAGAAACTTGTTATGAAGAAAGTGAGTTTGAGACTAGGAGAAGAAAAAATAGACAAGTTCTGTTTCTGGGCTCCATCACGAGGTGCGATGAACCCGTCAGGAGCTGCAATGAACGAGTGGCCAGAAAAGGTTTCTCTTTCTTTTTGTACTATAAATAGCATTCTATCTTTTCTCTTTCCTCACTTCTCTTCTTCCCAACTTTCTACTAGCAAACCCTAGGTTTTTACCCTTTTTCATCTTGTTTTAATCTTTGTTCATGTTTGGATTATTGTTGTTGATTATTATGGATTGTAGTAGCTAAAATAATATCTTGGGAGCAATTGATTGAAGCTTCCAAACTTATGTAGTGAGATTCTTGATTTTGCTCATTTATGAACATTTATGGGAAAACATTTATTGTGCCATCAATGCTATGTTTTGCTTCATTTATATCATGGGTTGTTTGAGAATAGGAAGTGTTTATATGATTGAAGTGTTAGGGTTTTAGGAAAGTTGCAAATTTCTTGACTCTTTTGCATGAAAATATAAGAACGTGAACTTAGAACTTCTAGCGTATAATGTGTTACAATTCTTGCTAAATAAGTATGTTAATATGGATTGTTCTCATATTTTTCATATAGATGCAAAGAAAGGTTGAACCTTGAATGTGGTTTGTTCTAGGTTTAGCCTAATAAATGCTTTATTTGGTTAAATGACTATGTCTTTGGTAGAAGACTTCTTGTTATCAAATCTATGGTCCTTCATGTGAAATTCCATTGATGAAATACCTTTATGGTGTAGTTTTCCTAAAGGGATTGTTAATAACGCTTGCAAAATATCGTTGTTTGCATTTGCAAATTACTATTAAGAAGGAATGAAGTGGATCTTCGATTGGGAAGTGATAGCATTCCCCGTAGGTGATAAATTTTAATGAATGAGTAGATGAATCGATGATCTATAAGAAGTTTGGAAGTGGAAGTCGATTGTCCCCAATGCTCTGTAATTATTGTTTTAATCATCCATAATTAACCTACAAAAACTAAGAAAAGAAAGAAGGAAAACCAGGGTTTTCTGTTCTAAAATTGGGAGGAAGAAGAAGAGAGCCAAAGAGAGAGAGGATAAGGTTGGTATTTACAGTACAAAAAAGTAAAAAAGAGTTCGGGGACTAGCCTCCTCCTGAACATCGGCTCATCCTTGGTGGAAACTCTTCCTCCAACTTCTGCTCAATGGACTCTAATCTAACTCCCCATGATCTCATAATGTCATCCACAACATCCATCCTACTCCCAAATTCATCCATTTGTAAACTCATCTCCCCTATTGATTGACCAACTTTTGAACTATTTGGGTTAACAGCATAATTTGTTCCCCAAAAGTCAGGAATTGGTTAAGTAGTTCCACGGGTTGGACGGTGCTCTAAGTGAAATCTTTCCATCCTCTTCTATATCCATGTCAGGAGCTAGGAGGGTGTTGTATAATACCCTCTTGAATCTCGAATCATGGACTATAAAAAGATCTTCCAATGCTATATCTTGGTTGATAATTGTGCATTCAGGTTGTGGAAATACCATGAAATTACACACCGTAGCACCACAATACAACCAAATGGAAATACCATTGACGCCCTCGCTAGCTTTTCCATTGTGTATCTTATTCCCCCCGAGTGTCCATATTTTTCCACAAAGAATGAAGAAGGAACCAGATGTCCAAAGCGTTGGGCTAAAAGTCTGACCATGCCTTCCATTGGCATCTTGCCACCATTCTTCTTTCACGTGACAAAATTCCCTTCAGGGGTCATCGCCTAAAGGATTTGGAAATACCGTCTGGGGCATTGTGAGATCTCTTCATTGAAAAACACACCCATCGATAAGAGTCATTGGACCTATCGCAAAGACGGGTGGACTATTGTGGTACTCTTGCACAATATTTTCCTCTCCGTGCCCGTAAGAATTCTCCAAAAATTGCTCAATGAGAACAAAAGACCTTGCCAGTGTTTCCTTGGAACTTCCTTTCCGTATTTCCACCTAAATGCTTGAGCAATCTCTCAATGCGATGGTGTACTCCTTGTTGTCCAGGTGGAAATGAATGATTCTCCTCTCATTATTGTCTGTTGATTAATTCAAGGTCGCCAAAAACTCCAAGGCCCATCTTATGTAGGTTTTGGAGTGCTTCTCTAGGAAGCCCTCTAGGTCTATCTGACGTACCAAGTAGGTGACGGATTCAACTATGCCTAGAGCTCCTAGAGTCTCCTTGCATTCAAACTTCATCTCAAAGATGGTCCTCGTTGGGCAATTTAGGTACTTCCATCTTCGGGCTGCACTCCCTGATTTTCACCCTATTGCATGTGTTAACCAATGCATTTAGTATGATAATTGGCATGTTTTACTTGTTGGATTGCAAGTGTTAGTTAGGTTTACATGACAAAGGGTTTAGACAGACATGTTTGGTTTTCTTGTCTAAATCCCAAGTTTGGTAGACTTGATTGATACTAATGGACCCCTTATATCCACGAGAGCCTAGATCCTCGTTTCTAATCATATTAGTAGGTCGTTCGTGGGTACTTTTCATCATCTTTTTAAAGAAGGTCGTTTGCAAGAATGGTAGAGATATCAAAGTCCATTCCCAAGAATGGTTGTAGATGAAGGCCACAGACTCTAAAGCGTGCTAGTAGAAATATTGAGCTAAAGAAAGGCGGATTTGAAGTTCAAAGAGGACAAGGAAGAAACAGAGGAGTTATTGTCTGAGAGTTGCACAAGTTATGGATAAGCTCCAAGAGGAATCGGCCCTTGAGGATGACACCATTGAATTCATCTTCTAGAGCGATATGAAATAAATTACAAAATTCTCAAATCAAACTAACGGTTCATCCATAGCGGAGAAAACAAATTAGCCAGCCGAATCTGCCACGAGTAGCACAGACCGTTCATGGCCAGCACGAGGTCAAACCATTCATGGCTTGTACCATGCCACACAGCTCGTGTCAGGGGAATTTGGCACGAGATGTGCCAACCAACATGGGCTGTGCTAGGCCCAAGAACAAACCATGCCAATCTCTGATATCCATGTCCACAAGCCCTTTTTTCCTCCAAATTTGGCTAAGTATGGGTGCAAACCATTCCGCTTCACACGGTCTACATTGTTTCAAGTCAAAAATGTCAAGACCAGCCCATGGGGTGTTAATAAAGATGTGGTCCATGCCAAAATATTTAGAAAAATAAGGGTTTGGCTGTCTGCCCACACCAACGACACAGGTGCAGATCAGAAGGTTAAAAATGAAGTTCCAGACGACGCCTCACACCGGTTGACAAGGACCTCGCCAGTATGGCCATGACCATGGAAAAACCGATGGTCCACGCTAGCATGAGATACACAGCCCATGCCAGCACTGATGGCTTGTGCCAGCACAAGGACACATCGGCCAGCACGGGCAGTGCCATATGCTACCCCTTGTGCCAGTGGTGGCTTCTAGGGGTTTTGGCCTTTTTTAGGCCTATTTTTAGGCCACCCTACTACTATATATATGGACCTTTGTCTACTAGGTTTGGTGTACTAGATTAGATTTTGGATTTCAAGAGTAGCTTAGAGAGAGAAAAATACTCTCTCTTCTCTCTAGGTTCATTTTCTTTCTTCTCCTTATTTTGCTTTTGCCTAAAAATGAGGAATTAAATGCAATACATATATTCAATGTTTAGGGAGTAGTTTAATAGCTTGGGGTTGTATTTTTATTCATGATTTGAACTTGGCCTTTCGAGATTTATATTTTCCTATCTTTATGTCCTAAGAATATTTGTGCTTGAACTTGTGCTTTCCAGTATTGTGAGATCTATACAATGTCATTATGATGATGCACCCATGCATGTGTGGTAATATAAAATCATGCTAGGCTTCATTTCTATCTTGGGTGTGTTACAATTGTGGAGTAGGTTAAGAATACCGGGGAGATGAGTGCATTAATTTCTTTGAGAGAAACTCCTTATATGTGTTATACATGATTCTAATTGGCTAGTTGTGTGAGAAAGCACATGTTCGACGGTCGATTCAGAAAATTCCAACGAGGAGAATTTTTTGGTTTACCCCGGTAGATTAGCGTGATTATTTGTAGTGACTAGAATCATCACAAGGGTCTTTTCCTTTGCCTCTCTAGGCCTAGGGATTAAGATCCATAGTGGGGTGTCCGGGATGTGATACACTCACTACATATCTAACATTTGTGAGCTACGCAAGGCATTGCCCTTTTAGGCAGGCTTTGTATTCCTCTAAGAGGGGGCGTGTTAGCATTGGAAGTGAAGTAACGGGGAATAGCCTGTGGCATCACTGAACTAGAGTGCATTCTCCAATTTATGGAGTCAGTGAGATATGGCATTGTGCTAAGTACCAAGTGTGACCAACGTGGGGAAATACCTGGCTATCTCCAAACTGTGTGACATAGGCATAAGTTAGGTTTATATGTCTACGTGTGAATGAATCAAAGATAGAAGCCATTTATCAATCATGTTACACAAATACCCCCAAGTGCCTGTTTATATAGTTTAATCTTGTGTTATCTTTTATGTTCGTAGTTGTTAATTGAAAACCCAAAACCCCCCATTTTACAATGTTAGCTATTCCTAGCACAAAGAAGGATTGACAACCTGTACGTGGTTGTGTTTAGTTTGCTATTAGACCCAAGCATCTCTGTGGACAAACCCAGTCTTGCCACTAACTACCCCATAGGTAGCTTAGTAGCGAGTTTGGGAGTAGAATTATAATTTAAATTTGATCTGCTTTCATTTGGAATGCCTTAGCTCTGGTTCATTTAGCTATAACTTGATGACCCCGAGTGGAGGCAGGTTAAATTTTGGCGCCATTTCTGTGGATGCTAGTTAAAAATTTTAATTGTCAATTTGCTTAGCGCTTTAGTTGAGTAGTTAGTATTGTTTTTGTTTTCTTTGTTATGTTGGTTTCTGTTGTTAAGCCTGTGTAATAGTGATCTTGTAACTTATAAGCACGTTTGGTAGTGTTGCTTTTAGTTGGGTGCTATTGATTCCTAGTTTGGTTGTTGAGCCTATGTGATAGTGATCTTGTAACTTCTAAGCATGTTTGGTAGTGTTGCTTTTAGTTGGGTGTTATTGATTCCTAGTTTATGGTACACACCTGTGCCACGAACTTAGATATTTTACACTATACGACTGAGAACGCAGGTAGTAGGAGAAGGAGGAGACAGAGAAGTAGAGTGGGGGCTCCACCAAAAACACCTTTAGTAGTAGAGGAGTCGCTCAAGATGGCAGAAGGTAGCAGGACATTGAGGGAGCTTATGGCTCCGAATCTGGAGAACCAACCCTTGTGTATCACCTTCCCTCCACTGCCACCCAATGTGGAATGTGAATTAAAAAGTGGGATGATACACTGTCTCCCCATTTTCCACCTGATGGTCGAGGAGGATCCCAACAAACATCTTTCGGAGTTCCGCCTTGTTTGCATAAATATAAAGCCTCATGGGGTCTCGGAGGATGACTACAACTTGAGGATATTCCCATTTTCACTTCAAGATACCGCAAAAGATTAATTGTATCATTTCATGGATTGACATGAAGAGGCGATTTCTCAAGAAGTATTTCCCAGCCTCCAAATCTTCCGAATCAAAGAAGCAGTTATCCAACATCACTCAGGGCATAAATGAATCTTTGTACGATTACTGGGAGAGATTCAAGAGACTGTTGGTTAGCTATCTGTGCCACCAGTTCAAGGAAGGGGACTTGATTTATTACTTCTTCAAGGGATTGTGCAACGATGATATGGGGATGGTGAAAGACATTATCAACACATCAATGCCATTAATTGACTTCTCTCATTCGCTACCTAAAAAAAACATGACAACGAGTTCAATATCATCACATTTATCTAGCAATTATCAACACATCAACATCATAAAGAAGCTCTAACTCATGCTCTTGGATTCCACGTTAAAAGAGGGGAGAATTAGCTACTTTCTCCCAACCCTAACAAGTAATCATACAAGCAATCAATGTGTCGCAGGTGTGAGGTAAATATCCCTCTTTTGAATGCAATTGAACAAATTCCTAGCTATGCAAAATTTTTGAAAGAATTATGTGTAGTAAATAGGAAACAAAGAACGAAGAACAACCTTAAAAATGGGAGAAGTGCACATGTCTCCGCTTTCTGCCAAAGGGAGTTACCCCCTAAATGTAGCTATCCCGGCATGTTCACAATCCCTTGCATGATAGGAAATACAAATTTTGAAAAATTAATGCTTGACTTAGGTGCATCTATAAATGTGATTCCTAATTCTTTGTATGAAAGCCTCAATCTTGGTACTTTGCACAAAACCGAGGTGGTGATCAAACTAGCCAATCATTCTAATGTGTACCCTAAGGGTATTGTAGAGGATGTGTTGGTTAGGGTGGATTCCTTTATTGGCAACAGATCGATTGCCAACAAAATTCCAAAAGATGCTATGGCCCCTTTTGAAGCAATGGACAGTGGGATGAGGCGATTTAGTACGACATCAAGGGTAAGGAATTTGGATGAACCATCTCAATCCCCCAAATTGGAAGAGAAATTCCTAGCTCATGCTTCAATGATGAAGGAAATTTTAAAAGGTAGGGTTCACCAAATCAAGGTTTACGACTTATGCAATCTCGACCATTACCCTGAGGCTTGTCCACAAGTAGCGAAGGACTTAGAAGAAGTGAAAGATGGAGTAAGAAAATGGGAATATGTATCATTTGATAGGGGCAACAACATCAACAACAATGGTTCCAAGGGAACTAAGGAGATGCAAGGGAAGACCCCGATGCAAACAATTTCAACCCAAGGTACTGGGACCATCCCAACTTTCGTTGGAGGGAAGAGAACCAAGCTCAAGGATATCAATGGAGACAAGATCCACCTCAACCCTATCCAAGGGGTGAAGTTCCTTCTTACAACCACACCTCTCTCTACAAATTGGACCGGGAAGAAATTTTGGAAGAAATCGGCCGATTGGGGAAGAAGCATGAGGTGTTTGCAAAAAGAAAAAGGCGTAAAATTGAAGATCTTAGCATTAGGGCATTCTCAAGCATAAAAAGTCTCTAAATCCAAGTCAAATAATTTTCCACCTCAAAGAGTCAACTTGAAGCCAAGGAGACCAGAAAACTTCCTTTCCAACCGGAGCCCAATCTAAGAAATGTTAGTGCACTAAAGTTGAGAAGCGGGAAGGAGGTTCATGAGCCAGAGAAGGAGGTCTTGTAAGAAGATGATAGGATCTTAGAGGCCAACAAGAAAATTTTTGAAGAGCATGAAATTGTTGTCGAGGAAGCACCCTCCAAGGAGCTTCTACCACCCAAGGCACGAGTGACCTTTCCACTGCCATTCCCAAGGGAATTAAGGGGGAGCCCAAAGGTGGTATCCAATGACGCAAATATTCAGAGAATCTTTGAAAAGGTCGAGTCAACAATCCCAGTGCTAGAGCTAATTGAACATGTGCCATCAAATGCTAAATTTTGTAAAGTTGCATGCACTAAAATGAGATAAAAGGCCAACAAGGAAGGTAGGACACTTGAAAGTGGGGGAGTCGCCTCTTTAAACCATAAAAAATTTCCTAAGAAATGTGACGACCCCGGGATGTTTTATATTCATATCTCCTTAGGTGGAAAGTTAGTTGAAAATGCCATGATAGACTTGGGAGCATCCATTAATGTGATTCCATATAGTCTTTTATGAACGCCTAGGTATAGGTGAACTTAGGGACACTAAGGTGATTGTCAAACTTGCCGATCACACTCAAGCTAGCACTTGAGGGCTAGTGAAGTATGTGATGGTTTGGTTTGGCAAGTTGGTGATCCCAGCGGACTTTTACATCCTTGACGTGGCGCATGATGGAAGTGCACCTCCAATCCTATTGGGGAAACCATTCCTTAAAACGTCAAGGACAAAAATTGACGTCCATTTGGGACCCATGATCCTAGAAGATGATATGGACACGGTGGGATTTGACATCTATAATTCTAGGCATGATTCATCTAACTCATATTTTGTGTACGAAGGTGTAACTTTATTTGATGAGCATGATCAATGTGACACTTCTTGCATAACCAATGAGAATTAATGCTTACATGAATTCCTTGGTGATAATGATATTTTTTACGAGTCCTTTACATTGCATAATTCTGGTTATAACATATCTGCATCGGAATGCTTTTCTACGCTCACTAACATGTAGCGGTTAGGGAAGAGCGGCAAAGGCTTAAAAATCCCTTGATCTCCTCCTAAACACAAGGTAATGTTTACAGACTCAACATTAGCAAGGTAAGGGAATTCATCTTCTATGAAAAAAAGGTGTCTAAAGGTAAGGATAACACATTGTGGAGACCTTTCCACAATGATGTTATCATGGGTAGAGTTGTCGATGGCAACTCAGGAGACCCAATGGTAGGTGTTTAAATTAAGATGCAGGAAAAAGAAATAAGTCATGAAGACGACAATAAAAATATGGTGTTTCTTTTTTACTTTTGTTTTATAATTTTTAATGGATTGATAGATTTTGCATGTTTTTGTGTGTGATGAGGATTTTGAGATGAAACTCTTGGTGATTTGTAAATTTGAAATCGAGTCCCGTGGTTTTGTTTGCATGGAAATAGGGCTAGTTGGGTGACAAAGGTTTTCAAAAAAAGGGGAAAACTAAGGAAAGGGGGTAAAAAATATTAGCAGCCTAGTGTCATGGCTCAGCATGGCCCATTCCACGAGAATTAGCTACTTTCTCCCAACCCTTACAAGTAATCATACAAGCAATTCATATATCAAGCTTCCAACAACATCAATGCCATTAATAATTCACATTCAAAGCTCAATAAATACATAATAGCAAAAACACTAAATAGATAGATATGGTTCTTACTACATGGATATGGAAGCTTCAATCCATTTCTCTCAAGATAAAACTAAGCTAGATAATTAAAAGACATGATTAACCTACAAAAACTAAGAAAATAAAGAAAGAAAAACTAGGGTTTTGAACCAGAAAAATTGCAGGAAGAAGGGTTTTGAAAAGGAGAGGATAAGGTGAGTATTATAGTACAAAAAGGTAAGAAAGTTTCTGGCCATACTTCCGTCGCGAGTCGCGATGGAGCCCAGTTTAAGCATCTTGATTTCTTTCTTCTTTTTGTTTCATGTCCTCCTCTCCACTTCACTTTTATTCAATTCTTCATGTCTTCAGAAGCTCAAATACAGGTAGAGAGGGCTCAGGTCTGGCTAGTCTCGAGGATGAAAGATAACATCTTGAGGGGCGTTGGTCTTGAGGGGCTGGTCTCGAGGGGCTCAAGAGGCAAGTGGTTTTCAAGGGGTTAAAAGGCTTCACTGGTCTCGAGGGCTTCTGGCCTAGAGGACTCAAGGTCTCAAGAGGGTGACGTCTTGAGAGATGATGGACTTTTGGGTTTGGCTTGAGTTGAGGACCTGCAACCTCGAGGACCCGGGTCTCGAGGGGATGTGTTAGGTTTGATGTCTCGAGGGCTTCAGCTCGAGTCGAGGGCTTGTGCCCTCGAGGAACCGAGGTCTCGAGGGGATGATGTCTCAAGGGCTTTGGCTTGAAGGGCTGGTCTCGAGGGTCTCTGGACACGAGGACCTGTTGTCTCGAGGACCCAATGTCTCGAGGGATGATGGATTTCTTGACAGTATCTGTTTACGTCGTGACTAGCGACCACTTCGTCGCTACTTGCGATGGTCCGTCGCAACTCGCGATGGTCCCTTTCTCATGGATCTCATTCATTCATCTCCTCCAATGCAATGCACTTCACTTTGCAACATTCCAAGCTTTCTTCCCTTTCTCATGGATCTCATTCCTTTATCTCCTCCAATCCAATGCAATGCACTTCACTTTGCTACAAAATCACAGAAAAACACACGGTAAAAAGAACAAGACAAAATAACAAAAAATAAACAACAAAAAACCAAAATATAGGCCAAATTTATTTAAGTCGTCTGCACGACAAAGCCCTATATATTTAGGTCGTCGGCACGACCCTAATGTTATCCATATGGTGAAGGCTTGAACCCTTTCACCATGAGTATCCAAAAGTAGAGAGGTGGGGGTACAAAACTTTCAAGAGAAAGTCTTGTTGAGGTGGAGATAGTTTAAAGGGAGTTGGGTGATTAGGAGGCTTGTGGTAGTCTTTTGGTTCCTCTCTTGGCTCCCTCAAAACTTCCAAAAATGGTGGAGGTTGTTCAATAGGTAGGGGTAGGGGTGACGATGATAATGAATGTAGCATAATCACCCCTTTCCTCTTTTTTATCATCCTCAACAACCAACTCCTCATCCCCTTTGAACTCAAGATCATTTCCCATGGTGACCCCACTCATCGAATCCTCGAGTTCAATCTGGGATGGTGTATTTTTGGAATCACGAGCTTCCATTCGGGTCAACACTTCTAACATACTCCTCACGTGCCCCTCAATAGCCTCAACACTAGAGGAGAGTTGGGTGTCCGGTTTTTCACTAGTAAAGTTGTTCAAGTTTGCTAGTGTATTCATGACTTCCTCACATGTCAAACTTGAACTTCCTTGTTGGGCTTGGTTTTGGGGTATGGTATAAGGTGGTGAGGGCCAACTATTTTGCTCGTATTGTTGGTTTTTCGGCTCATTCTCATACCACCAATACGGATTACCACTCCATTCTGGATTGTAAGAATTGTGGTATGGATACTATTCTTGAGCTTCTTGCCCTTGAAAACCAACATCTCATACCACTTGGTAGCACTCTTCATAATACCCTTGGTTTTGGAAACCAAGGGTTCTTTCCCCTTCATAGTGCTCTCCCTTCAACAAATAGCAAGACTTGGTAGGATGGTCGGAATGACACATCCTACAAAACCTTGCTTGTTGAGCCTTTCTTCTCATCATGAGTTCCCTCAAGATGAGACACTCCATTTTTTAAAAAAAAATTCAAAAGTTTGGAATTATATTGCAAGGATTCTCTATAAAAATTCACAAAGAACTCAAGCAACGCCTACTCCGAACAAAAACAACCACCAAGAAGTGGAAAATAAAAATAACTAGTTAATATGCAACCAAATACACCTAAACACTTAAAAATAAAAGCCTCTTCCCCGGCAGCGGCACCAAAATTTCGGAGGTCATCGTTGTACCTCTAAAAGTTAATATTTATAAGCCCTAATTACTTACTATCTACAACTAATTAGATAGCGGCAAGTCGGGTCGTCCATGAAGAAGGGGGACTTTCTCAAGCGTTTAAACATAAATGGTTGATATTATGCTAGAAGTAAATATATATACACATATCAAAGCGAGTAAATGTGGGGGTTTCGTTGGTTGGTTTTCCTAAGCTATGAAAGTTAAAAGACAAGGTAACTAGCAAAGTCAAGTAACTATACTAATCATCAAACAAACTAAGAAAAGGGGTTTAAAACTACAAAAACAAAGTCTTGGGGCAATTGATATCCACTTCCAAACCTAATTCAGATCATTGAACCATTCGCTCATTCTATCACATTTATTACCTCTGGTGAATGCTAATATAAGATCAACATTCCTTCCTTATTAAAAGTAATTTGCAAAGACAAACAATGACCATTTGCAAAACCTCATTGATGATCACCATAGATAAACAGCGACCATAGGGTATTTCATCAATGGCATTATACACAAAGGACCATAGATTTGACAACAACAAGCCTTCTACCAAAGACATAGACATTTAATCAAACATAGCACTCATTAGGCTAAACATAGAACAAACCACATCCACGGTTCAACCTTTTATTGTATCATAGGATAAATATGAGAACAGTCCACATTAACATACTTATCTAGCAAGAATCACAACACATTATGCACAAGAAGATCTAAGTTCATGTTCCTAGATTTTCATGCAAAGGAGCTAAGGAATTCGTCACTTTCCTAACACCCTAACACTTCAATCATACAAACACTTCATATTTTCAAACAAAACATGGCATAGATGAAGTAAGACATAGCATTAAGAACAAATGAATGCTAAATAACAAAGGCTTCAAGAACGAGTGAAACAATCTATTCACTACTTCCACTACTTGTTGTGAAGATAAATCTTCCATCCTTCTTAGATAGTAGTTTGCAAGAGTGAATTCAACATCTCTTGTCAAACCTCACCAATGAATCCCTTAGCCAAAACACGTCTAAAATTATCCCATTTATGTCATTGAACACGAAGAATCAAAAGCTTGGCAACATTTAAAAATGCTACACCGTGTCTAACAATTTAACCAATTCATACATTTACACAAGATTAGTCAAGAACGATCGACATCCATAGTCCTATCTCATTTGCTACCTAAAACAAACATAACAACAAGTTCAACATCATCACATTCATCTAGCATATATATCAACACATCAACATTATTAAGAAGCTCTAACTCAAGCTCTTGGATTCTACATTAAAAGAGGGGAGAATTAGCTACTTTCTCCTAACCCTAACAAGTAATCATACAAGCAATTCATATACTCAAGCTTCCAACAACATCGGTGGTATTAACAATTCACATTTCTCCCAAATGCACAATAGAAAAAGAACTAAATAGATAGATATGGTTCTTACTACATATATATGGAAGCTTCAATCCATTTCTCCCAAGATAAAACTAAGCTAGATAATTAAAGACATAATTAACCAACAAAAACTAAGAAAAGAAAAAAAGAGAAACCATGGTTGGAACCCAGAAAAATTGCTGGAAGAGGAGAGGATAAGGTGAGTATTTATGGTACAAAAAAGCAAGAAAGATTTCTGGCCATATGTCAGTCGCGAGTCGCGACGGTGCCCAGTTCCAGCATCTTGATTTCTTTCTTCTTTTTCTTTCATGTCCTCCTCGTCACTTCACTTTTCTTCAATTATTCAAGTCTTCAAAAGCTCAAATACAAGTCTTCAAATCTTCAACGGTATTATTCAAAGTCTTTAAACAAATTGCCTTGTCACACAAAATTCTCTAGAAAAGTAATAAAAGAGTAAAAGTTGCTTTTAACTCTCCTTAGAGAATTTCAAGGGAAAATGCCACATTTAGAGCACAAAAGTGTACAAAAGTGAATCTTAAAAGTCCTAATATAACCGTATAAAATTGGCACATCAATTTTTTTCATTTTGAGCTCACATCTCACCTTTTTCCTAAGTCACCCTTTTGGGTTTTCAACTTATCCGAAATGTTGCCTAAGTCGCCCTTTCGTTTTGAGCTCACATCTCACCTTTTTAATTTTGAGCTCACATCCCAATGTTGCCTAAGTCGCCCTTTCGGGTTTTCAACATAGCCGGAAATTTTTATTTTTTTTTCAATTTTTTGTGTAGCACAAAACTCCCCAAAAGTGGCCTTTATACTACATGAAGATAAGAAAAAACAAAATGACATGAAAACACAAAGGAATTTTGTTGGAATTCCTCAGTGCCTTACTACTTCCTTGATGTGTCCATTTTATGTGCATAATTTAGTACTATTTTGGGTCACTTTTCTGCTATTTTATTATCAAGAGCTTGAGTTTTATCTTGAAATTCTCCTATGAGGGTAAGAGCAACTTTACGCACTTTTACCTCTTCTAAGTGGATTTTGCATGACAAGGGAAGAACACAGAGGCATGGAGACCGGAGGCCATTAAAGATCACATTTTTGAAAACTTTTGAAGACTTGCTTCGAAGACATGAAGACCGAAAGCCATTGAAGACCATTTTTGGAGACATTGAAGACCATTTTTGGAGACATTGAAGACTTGAAAAATGAGAAGAATTTCTATGAAGAGGAATGGATACCAAAAGAAGAAGAAAAGGAAACAAGGCAAAATTTTGGCCCCCTTCGCGAGTCGGGGTGGCCTCGTCGCGAGATCGTCGCAAGTCGCGATGAGCCCGTCGAGAGTCGCGGCCAACGGGTGGCCAGAATTTCACCTTATCCTTTTTGTACTATAAATAGCACTCACATTCACAATCTTCTTCACCTGAGTTTTTATCACTGTTTAAAACCCTATTTTCTTCCATTTTCATCTTTGCAATCTCTTATATTATGTTTGGTTGTTTAACATTAATTAGTATGAACTCTTGTAGCAAAATCTAGTTCTTGGGAGCAATTGATTGAAGCTTCTATGCTTATGTAGTAAGATTCTATGTTTGCTTATTTATGAACATTTATTGGAGAGCATTTACTATGCCATTAATGTTGTGTTTTACCTCATTTATACCATGGGTTGCTTGAGTATATGAAATGTTTGTAAGATTGAAATGTTAGGGTGTTAGGAAAGTTGCAAATTTCTTAACTCATTTGATATGGAAATCCAAGAGCATGGATTTAGAACTTCTTGTGTATAATGTGGGGTAATTCTTGCTAGATGAGTATGTTAATGTGGTCTGTTCTCATATTTGTCATATAGATGCAAAGAAAGGTTAAACCTTGAATGTTGTTTGTTCTAAGTTTAATCTAATGAATGCTTTGTTTGGTTAAATAACTATGTCTTTGGTAGAAGGCTTGTTTGGTAGAAGGCTTGTTTGGTAGAAGGCTTGTTATTATCAAACCTATGGTCCTTTGGGTGAAATGTCATTGATGAAACACCCCTATGATGTTGTTTGTCTAAGGTGATCATCAATGAGGTTTGCAAATGGTCGTTGTTTGTCTTTGCAAACTACTCTTAAGGAGGAATGAATGTTGATCTTCGAACGAGAAGTGATAACGTTCCCCATAAACGATAAATGTAATTGAATGAGTGAAAGAATCAATGAGCTATATTAAGTTTGGAAGTGGAAATCGATTGCCCCCAAGGCTCCGTTAATTATCATTTACATCGTATCTTTAGTTGTATTGCATGATTAGCATAGTTCTCTTGCTTTGCTAGTTGCTGTATTTCAATTTGATAACTTAGGATCAAACCAACCAACCCCCCCCGGTTGTTTACATGTTTTTATATATATCTACGTATGTATATGCCTTGTATGTTTTCTCCTATATATGTTTAAACACTTGAAAAGATCCCTCTTCTCGTGGACGACCCCAACTTGCCATTATCTACTTTATTGTAGATAGGAAGCATTAGGGCTTAAAAGTATTAACTTTGTGAGGTACGGCGATGACCTCCCAAATTTTGGCGCCGCTGCCGGGGAAGATGCATTAATTTTTAAGTGTTTGGCCATATTATGTGTGATTGCAAAAACTTTATTTTCTATAAAAAAAGGATTAAACCCTTTACTTCTCAATAACATAGTCGAGAAAGATATAGATTCTCGCAATTTGTATCCAACAGTTACTTAGAAAGTAAGAGAGTAGATTATGAAATTCCGAAACACAATTTTTTGAATTGGATTATAGTGTTTATTAATACTTGCATATCTAGTATTAAAGGATCCATGGATGCAGGTAGAAAGTAGGTTTCGAATCGTAACTAAATCTTAGATTTTTCTATACGAAAAAAATGGAAGCAAAATAGCTCTTAAACGATGCCTCTAGTTTACTAGAGACATCAACCTATTGTTTTAGCTCGGTGGAAATCAAACCACTTTCCTCAGGATCTTCTCAACTAATCTAAAAATAGAGAACGAAGTAACTAGAAAGATTTGTATAATCACTCTCCTCTAGAGGGATCATCTAGAAAGCTATTTGAGTTTTTCTATTCATACAAAAAAAGCTGACATAGATGTTATGGATTAGAATTTTGTTACAATATTGTTCACATCCATAAAGGAGCCGAATGAAACCAAAGTTTTGGGTTCGTTTTGAATTAGAGACGTTGAAAATGTTGAATTAACGTCGACTATAACCCCTAGCCTTCCAAGCTAACGATGTGGGTTCGATTCCCGCTACCCGTTTTCTTTTAAATGTTTATATTATATACTCTATGTAGTTATTAGATTAATTGGATTTTAGATTAGTAGTAGTATTAGTATTAAGGTATGGTAGAATATAAAATTTTAAAATACATTTTCAAAAAACTATCTCCCATGCAATCTGAGTGGTTTTTTTTCAACCAATAAGGAGGTGAGGAAAGTAAAAATATGAACGAAAAGCGTCCATTTTCTAATGGATAGGACAGAGGTCTTCTAAACCTTTAGTATAGGTTCAAATCCTATAGGATGAAAACAAATTTCCATATTTTTAATTTAAAAAAATTTCGATATAAAGGAAAAACCTTTTGAACAATTTGAATTCAAGACATTTAATTACTTTTTGAAAAAAAATAAGATTAAAAAAGTAAATGATACATTTTTTATACCTATTCCTGAAGGATAAAACGATCCATTTGCTCCTGAATAGCTTCTTTCAAAAGGGATTTTGCTTCCTTGGTAAATGTCCTGGTAGAAGAAATTATTTCTTGGAACTAGGGTTTCTTAGTTTTGACGTAAGTACGTAACTCGACAAGAAATTTATTTACATGTCCAATTTCTAATGAATGAAGATAGCTATTTGTTCCGGTATAAATAGTCATTATCTGCTCTTCCACTGCAAGAGGCACTGATTGGAATTGCTTAAGTAGTTCACGCAATTATTGCCCTCTTGCCAATTGATTCTGAGTAGCTTTATCCAAATCAGAAGCAAATTGTGCAAAGGCTTCTAATACTGCAAATTGTGCCAATTCCAACTTTAATTTACCAGCTACCTATTTCATGGCTTAAATTTGAGCCGCAGACCCGACTCTGGAAACAGAGATACCCACATTAATAGCAGGCCTGATTCCAGCATTGAATAGATCTGCGGATAGGAAAATTTGGCCATCCGTAATAGAAATTACATTCATAGGAATATAAGCCAAAACATCTCCCGATTGAGTTTTAACGATTGGTAAGGCGGTCATACTGCCTTCCCCTAAACTTGAACTTAATTTAGTAGCTCTTTCCAAAAGGCGGGAATGCAAATAAAAAACATCCCCTGGATAAGCTTCACGACCCAGCGGTTTTCGTAATAGAAGATACATTTGTCGATAAGCTTGGGCTTGTTTGAAGAGATCATCATAAATGATTAAGTATATTGTTTACAATACATAAAAAATCAGCTAGAGCTGCTCCTGTATAAGGAGCCAGATATTATAATGTAGCAGGGGAATCCGTCATTTTGGCTATGACAATAGTATATTCCATCACCTCTCTTTCCTGGAAATTGGTTACTACCTGAGCCACTGAAGATGCTTTTTGACCAATAGCTACATAAACACATATTACATTTTGACCTTGTTGGTTAAGAATGGTATCTGTGGCTACTGTCGTTTTACCGGTCTGTCTGTCCCCAATAATTAATTCGCGCTGACCTCGTCCTATAGGAATCATCAAATCAATGGTAATAAGCCCTGTTTGTAGATGCTCATATACGAAATACCGAGAAATAATACCTGGGGCAGGAGACTCCATTAATCGAGATTCAGAAGATGAAATTTCACCTCTACCATTAATAGGTTTAGCTAGGGCATTTATAGTATCTGAGCAATTCATCCTATTGCTTTTACAGAGCTTCCCTCTTGTATCATCAAACCATCGCCCATTAATACAACACCAACATTATTGGATTCCAAATTAAGAGCAATCCCTATTGTCCCTTCTTCAAATTCTTTTTTTTAACTCAAAACACTCATCGTCGATGAGCGAGGATTTTTGTATTAAGGGATCCCACACCCTATTGAAAAGCCCAAAAGTTTTAATTTACAAGACAGGTGGAGCAAGATCCTATATCAATATATGAAGCTCTTGATGATTGAATGAAATCTCTTGACTGTGTTTCCTTCGATAAGCCCTCCACCCCTGTGTTAAGCTCATGAAGGCCAGACAATCAAGAGATTTCAAACCAAGGAGTATCCAATGAAAAGCCTAGCAAATGTAGTGTTGTTTCCATCTGAATTGAGGGAATAAGGTTTCCCTGCGGTTGAGAAACAAAAACCTCTGTGATGTTTGAATCTCTTCGAACTGTGTGGTGTATCCTCTTCTAACGGCTAGTTTTGCTAGGAAATCAGGGGTTTGGTTTCCTTCTCTGTGAATATGACTGAAAATAACCATTTGAAAATTTGAGGATGCTAATTTGATCCGGTCCCGAAGCTTCATCAGAGACCATGGGCAAAGCTGACCGTGGAGGATTTGTATCGCATCAGCACAATCCAATTCGATGTGAACATGATCAGTCCTTCCCCTTGCAGCTTCCAATCCTGTGAAGATAGCCATCATTTCAACCTTTAAAACTATTGGATGAGGCATTGAAGGGATGTTATCTATTCTCATGTAACATGATTCAGCATGTAAGGCCCTCTTATCAGTATCCCTTAGGACACACCCTAGCCCTAGCTTATTCCCTTCTATGGCTGCATCACAGTTAACCTTTAGGCCAATATCTGGAGGCTCCCATTTTATTAGGTTCAGCTTTTTTATCCTTTTCCTTTTATAGGGAGGAACTAATCCCTTGGAAACCAGGTTACATTGTGTATGGCAACTAGCTTTAGGATGAACTGAGTAAATCATGAAACAAAGATTAGAAATGTTTTTCCATTGAGCATGAACACAGCTCTTCATGTTGTCATGAATCATTTTATTTCTGGTTTTCCATAACTCCCAGCATATTAAACAAGGAAGAACAATCATTATGGAGAAGTGATCAAATGAAGCAGATTTTAGAGACCAGTAATATTCCACTCTATCCCAGATATTGTTGAAAGATCTAGCTGGTAAATTCAGGGCTTTATGCAATTTATTCCATAAAACCATAGCTGAGGCACATGAATTGAAATAATGAGATAGAGAATCTATGTTTTCACAAGCTGTACATTTGGAAGGTAAGTGAAGACCAGTTCTCATGAGAATATCAGCAAAAGGTAAAGCACACAGTAGCATTTTCCACATAAAGAAGCTAACTTTTTTGGCAAAACCTGGTTCCAAACATTTGTAAAAAATGACAGTTCAGGTTTTTTAGGTCTGAAAACTTGATAAGCTGATTTAATAGTAAAGGAGCCATAAGTATCAGATTTCCATATAATATAATCCTGCTGTTCTGTGAGAGTCATATTCTTTAAAAGCTCCAGGTTTATGGAAGAGTTAAATAAATATGAGAGTTGAGGGATATAAAAACCTTTGTTTAGCTGAAATTCAGCTACTGTAAGAAATGGAAAGGGGACTTGTACCTGGGCTTCCACCTGATTAATAAGAGAGCCTGAGCCTAGCCAATTAGCTATCCAAAAGTTAGAAGATCCTTTTTCTATGATCACCTGTGAGTTTGATTCTGCCTTGTTATTTACTTTTCTGAACCTGGCCCAGGTTTCAGATTTTCTGGCATGGGGGGGTAATGACCACATAAATTTAGACCAAGTTGACTGTCCTAATTGAAGTTTCCACCAGATTTTGGTTGAGAATGAGTTAATTATTGATTGAATATGCCTTATACCTAGACCTTGTTCTTTCTGTGGATATGAAATTCTATCCCAAGATATCCAGTGCTTGTTTTGTCCATGATCTATTTTACCCCACAAGAAATTACTAAAGATGGATTTAAGCTTATAAATTGTGTGCTTAGTTAGTGCAGTGACAGCCCATGTGTGCTGAGGTATAAAGGTTAAAACATGGTTTATCAAGATTATTTTACCCCCTCCTGACAGCCATTGATTTTTCCAATTAGATATTTTGCTATTGACTGAGTCTATTAATGTTTTGAAGTGAAGATTTAGTTTTCTTCCTTTGAAGACTGTGACTCCTAAGTAAGAGAAGGGTAGTGTTCCTTGGGTCATGTTGGTTAAGTCTTTAATCTCTTTTTTCTTAGTACCACTTAGCTTTCCTGAGTAGTATGCACTTTTCTGAAAGTTTACTTTCTGGCCTGTAGCTTTTTGATAAATATCCAGAAAGGTCATTATGTTTTGTAGGGATTTTTTTGTCCCCTTTAGAAACACCACAGTGTCATCAGCAAAGGACAACTGATTTATTGTGTTTGCTGATCCTGGAGTTTTGAATTGTTTAATGTTCCCATTTAAGAATTGGATCCTAAGGTTTCTAGTTAGAAGTTCTGTCAAGATGTTAAAGAGGAAGGGTGATAGTGGATCACCTTGTTTTAAACTTCTAGTAGGTTTAAAAAAACCCACAAGGTGATCCATTTATCAGAACTGAAAACTAGGTTGAGTTTATGTTATTCATTATGATTTTTACTATATGACCATGAAATCCCAAATGCAGTAGAATAGTGTTGATGGTTGACCATGACACACGGTCAAATGCCTTCATCATGTCTAATTTAAGAATTAGATTTAAGGATTCATTTTTCTTATCAAGCATCCTAACTGCCACCTTCATCATAAGAATATTATCCACAATGTCCCTACCCTTTAAAAATGCTGACTGTTCCTCTGAGATTAGGGAGCTCATGAGTGGTTTAATTCTTTCTACCATGATTTTAGACATCAGTTTATTGATGAAGTTGGAGAGACTTACGGGTCTGAATTCACTAAAGGCTTTAGGGGTTTTTGTTTTGGTATTAATGCAATCAGTGTGCTTGCCACTGATTTTGGTATGGGAATACCAGCTTGATATTCCAGCATTGCAGTTAAAACATCATTTTTGATTATCTCCCATGACTTTCTGTAAAAGAGCCCTGGGAAGCCATCTGGTCCAGGGGCTGCAGATGGGGACAATTCAAAGACTGCTGATTTGATTTCATCCATGGTTATAGGTTTTAACAATTGGATGTTATCGTGGTCAGAGATAGAAGGATGGATTTCCTTCATTAGGAATGACAGGCATTGGCCCGATGGATCATCATTTCCATCGGATAGAAGTGTTTTGAAAAAATTTACAGCTGCCTCACCTATTTGTGACTGAGAGTTCAACCAGGCACCATCCTGATCTTGTATTTTCATGATTCCTAATCTTGCATGGTTTTCAGTGATAGACTTATGAAAGTATTTAGAATTTAAATCCCCATCTTTAAGCCACTTCATTCTAGTCTTTTGTGTTAGGAAAATGTTTTGTTCAACCAAATGTCTAGTTAATACTGCCTTAGCCCTATTCAAATTAGTTCTGTCAGTAGCTGAGTGTGATATGTCATAAAGGGACTCCAAGTTAGCAACTTCAGCTTCTGATGTTATGTTATCGTAAACATTACCAAAGACCAGTTTGTTCCATGTTTTTATTTCATTTTTGAGTCTTTTCAGTTTTGTAGAGAAGCCAACTAGACCCTGTTCCTAGATGGGTAGGGACCAACTATTGGAGATTAGGTCCATATATTCATTTCTGTTAAACCACATTTCCTGAAACCTGAAGGGTTTAGGGGATGTGATGTCTGAGTTTGAAATGTCCAGTAGCATGGGAGAGTGATCCGATGATGTTCTACTTAGGATTTGGATAGAGGAGTGGTTGAATGAGTTGAAAAAACTGTTATTTCCCATTATCCTATCTAGTCTCTTGGAGGTGGGGTTTACAGCTCTGTGATTGCTCCATGTTGGGTGGTTTCCTACCGTGTTTAAATCTGATATTTGAACTTCGTTGATAAAGGAATCAAAGTCAGTATAGAGTTCAGATTTGGAGAACTAGGACCAGAGTATTCATCCATTGACCTTATGACATTAAAATCACCTCTAATCAGGGTTGGGGAATTATCAAATCTAGTAGTCAAATCATTATAAACCTGAAGTCTATCCTCTCTATTGTGTGGAGCATAAATGAAGAAGGCCTTAATTGTCTTAGCCCTAATTTTTATGTTTATTTCCACTTGTATGTAGTGATTATGGATTTCTAGAAGGTTAAGGTCAATCCTATCAGAGTACATGATCCATATCTTATTATGAATCAGACCTAAGTGGTGTCGAAAACAAAACATCTTTTTGTACATGCCAAGCTGGTTTAATTTACCTTTAGGTTCAATAATAACTAATAAGTCCAGTTTATGTTTCTTAGACAAATGCTTTAGCCTAACTTTAGAAGTTGATAAGCCTCTAACATTCCAAATTAAGCATTTAACTGTCATTAGAAACTTTATTTTTTAAAGCTAACCTGGAACTCCTTTTGGGGAGATTAACCTGAGATGATGTTTGTAGTTCAGGTGCCTCAGAAGGTAGGGCCATTGGGTTTTGCTCTTGCTATAATGCATTACTGTTAGCCTCCTTAATGTCCCTGAGAGTGTTGCTGGGTGTATGCTTCTCCTTAACCTGTGAAGAGTCAATATCTGAAGTAATTACCTTATTAGGGATCCAGGAAAACTGATCGGAGAGGAAGATATCTGAATTTATGGGATTTTTGACTTTATCACATAAGGTATCATCATTGAAGGATGTTAAAAGGATATTCTTCTTCTGTGGAGATGAAGGATTTGTGTTGTAGCCTCTGGATCCATATCCTTCCTCTAAGTGATCTTCGATTGAATTGGTATCCGAGGTATTTTCTGCAATATCTATGATTTGCTGATTTTGGAACCATTCTTGTGGTGGCTGAGTGTTCCCTTCTGAGTGATCCTCTTCTAAATAAACTGTATTATCTACCCTCCGGGATATCGAGTTAGAGGTTCTGAGCTGGGGAGCACTATTCTCTGTATCCTTAGCCTTACCATTTCTATTAGAATTTTCTTGTTGTTCATTATGATATGTCTATATAGTTTGATCATGCTGACCAACATATTTTATTTCCTCTAGGATAGCAAATCTATTTCCAAAAGTGGAGCAGTGTATTCAACACTTTGAGGGGAAGCCACAGGGAGTGGGGTGGAAGTTTTCTGCTGACTTTGGTTAGGCTTGGGTTGGTATACCTTAGTGATGGCTTGGTGTTTTTCCTTGGTATTATTTGTTAAGTTTTTGATTTCCCATAACTTATGTGCCATAGGATGTTTAGGATCAGAAACCTTCCTTATGTTTTGAACTCTAGAACCATGGGTTTCCATATGGTTAGCATTAGTCACCACTAGATCTCTTTTATAGTAGAATTCATTATGACCAAGCTTAAGACACTTTCTACAGTATTGTGGGAAATCCTCATAGGTTATAGCATAGGATTTGTTGTGAGCTATCGAGCCTAACCTAATCATATTCGGTGTAGGCTTAGAAACATCCATTTCTACACACAATATAATTGTGGAAGGCCTAGTTAAGTTTCTAGTGGGAGCATCAGCAAACAAAAGTTCTCCTAAGGAATTCCCCAAATCAGTAATAGCCTTAGGGTGGAAGAAATATACCGGAGGAAATTCCACCGTCAGCCACACCGGAGCTAGAGTTGATTCCTCATCGTAGTCAAAGTTTTTCGTCCATTTGATGATGGTGCCTCCCATAGACCAGGTTTCTTTTAGCCAGCAACGATGGTAATCTTCGTCTAAATTAAAGGTGATTCTGATTTGCCTGGAGTCCATTGCCGATAGGTGAGCTTCACCCTCGAACCCTATGGTCTTGATTTGAGTTCTGAGAAACTCCATTGTTGGGCGGCCTCTGCTGAATTTTTCGATAAGGACTTTTGAGAATGGAGCAACAAGAAGGTCGATTTCTTCCTCCAGATATAAGACTGCGAGTTCCCCTTTGTAATTGAAATGGGGATGGAGGTCTGATGTAGGTGGGATGGGGTGATGAGAGTTTTGTTTCAAGGCTTGTGCGAAGGATGGGTTTGCCATGTTCCATGGTGTCGCCGCCATGGCCGGGAGTGGAGGAGAATGTTATACAGTAAAATCGCCTTTTCCAGAGAGAGAACTGAAACCTTTTTTCCCTTCAAATTCAACTAATTCGCCCACCATCACCTCATCGAGACCATGAATACGAGCAATACCATCGCCTACTTGAAGCACAGTACCAGTATTTACAACCTTTACTTTTCTATTATATTGTTCAATGCGTTCCCGAATAATATTACTAATTTCATCAGCTCGAATGGTTACCATAAGGATTTCGTAATTCTTTATTTGAAACAAAAAATAATGCCTACAATAGAAAAACTAATCTGTTATTTCTTTGGTCGACCCTAACATGCTAATATTAGCATTAATAGTACGTAAATGTAACTCATTGTTCAAACAACTATTCAGGATTCCTAGAGCTCTCCGTAAGGCTTGTTGAAAAACCTGTTGTCGAACTTGATTAATCATTATATGCTAATTGTAAATATGTGCTAGTTTGCTTTTATTTTGATTTTTTAGTTGATTTGTCATTTTCACTTGGCTTGGAGACGTATTTTTTGATTTCTAGGTATATGGTTCGTGCACAATCCTCTTCACAAGAACCCCTACACTATGACCCCGAGTTAGAGTTGAATTTGAGACGGGCTAGGAGGCTTTCTTTGGAAAATGTGAATAACACCCCTCCCAGTGACCATTTTGTGGATACATCTTTCTCTATGGAGCATCAAATTGAGCACGAAGATGAGCATCCTCCTCTCCAAGGGCAAGCTCCTCATCTCCACCAAAGAGAGATTCCTTTGGTGCGAGCTTTACTAAGAGAGATCATGGCCCCCAACCTTGATCAATAATCGATGTGCATCAAGTATCCTGTGGTTGGACCGAATGGGTACTTTGAGCTAAAGACCGGGTTCATCAACATGATACCCATCTTCCTTAGTAGGCAAGGGGAGAATTCCAACAAAGACCTCATCGAATTTCACTTCTTGTGTGATGGTACAGTCCCCCATGGAGTGGATGGAGATTTCTAAAAATTGAAGGCATTCCCGTTCACACTAAGGGATGGTGCAAGGAATTGGCTCCACTACCTACCGCCCAAGAGCATTAAGAGTTGGCTTAATATGAAAACAAAGTTTCTAGCCAAATACTTTCCAGCCTCTAGATCTGCCGCCTTGAAGAAGGACATAAGCAACATCCTCCAATGGCATGAAGAATCTCTCTTCGACTATTAGGAGAGGTTCAAGAAGCTTCTTGTGAGTTGCCCTTATCACGGTTATTCGGAGGAGGATTTGGTTTATTACTTCTGCAATGGCCTCCTTGATGAAGATCAAAGGTTGGTGAGAAGTTCTTGTGGTGGTACCCTTGGGAACAAAACATCCTCCGAGGCCATGCAATTATACGAAGAGCTAGCGGAAGAATCAAGAAACTTTAGCTCAAGGGCCGATTTGAGAAGGAGGAATCCAATGGCCACAAGTGACTCTTCAAATAGTGGAAAGCTCGAGGATCAAGTCTCAGCCCTTGTATCTATGGTCAAATCATTGATGATGAAGCCCGGGAATGTGTCACGTGTTAAATCATGTGAAATTTGTTACTTGGCGCATCCTACGGACACTTGCTCCACTTTGCAAGAGGATTATGTTGAAGAGGTAAGTGCTATAGGCTATCAAGGGAATCAAGGCTACCAAGGCAACCAAGGATATCAAGGTGGGCAAGGCTACCAAGGTTATCAAGGGTACCAAAACCGGCCGTACAATTTGGGAAATCGTGATAACCCAAACCTCTGGTATGGAAACCCTCAAGAAGGCAGAAACCCTCAACCATATCGGCCTCCTTAACAACAATATATGCCATCTAAACAACAATTTCAAAGGCTCCAAGACAAACCCCGAGACCAAGGGAAGAGCTCGGGGCTAACAAAGGATGAGGTGATGCAAGCCATTCACCAGTTGGGCATGTGTGCGGAAAAAAGTGAGAAGTTCCAAGATGAAGCCAAGGCGAGCATCAAGAACTTGGAAACTCAAGTGAGCCAAATACCTCAAGTGGTGAATGGGATGGAAGCCCAGGAAAAGGGTAAGCTACCCTCCCAACCGAAGATTATCCCTCGACAAAATGCAAGTGCTATCACTTTGAGAAGTGGTAAAGAGGTTGACTCTCCCACGGTTGGTGAAGTTGTTGAGGAAGAACCTAGGAAGCTTGAAATGCTTGAGAAAGAAGGGAAAGAGGAGAACGAGGAGGGGGCCAAGGAGCAAGCAAGGAAGGGAAAGAGGAAGGAAGAGAAGATCACCATTGAGAATTCAACCTCCATTTCCGAACCTTCATCCCCCCCCCTCACAAGAAGGCAAGAGTAGTAGAGATCCCTCCATATGTGATGGAGCCACCATTCCTGGAAGCTCTAAAAGACAAAAGGAGGAAGGAATCCAACAAGGACATCTACAAAGTCTTTCGCAGGTGTGAGGTAAATATCCCTCTTTTGAATGTGATTGAACAAATTCCTAGCTATGCAAAATTTTTGAAAGAATTATGTGTAGTAAATAGGAAACAAAGAACGAAGAACAACCTTAAAAATGGGAGAAGTGCACATGTCTCCGCTTTGTGCCAAAGGGAGTTACTCCCTAAATGTAGCTATCCCGGCATGTTCACGATCCCTTGCATGATAGGAAATACACATTTTGAAAAAGTAATGCTTGACTTAGGTGCATCGATAAATGTGATTCCAAATTCTTTGTATGAAAGCCTCAATCTTGGTACTTTGCACAAAACCGGGGTGGTGATCCAACTAGCCAATCATTTTAATGTGTACCCTAAGGGTATTGTAGAGGATGTGTTGGTTAGGGTGGATTCCTTAATATTCCCCGTGGATTTTTATGTCCAAGAAATGAAGCATGATAAACACGCCGCCTCAATCTTGTTGGGGAGACCATTTTTGAAGAACTCTAGGACCATCATTGATGTGCATAATAGTACCCTCACCATGGAATTTGATGGGATTAAAGTAGAGTTTAGCATAAATTACTCTATGAAGTGTCCTCTTGAAAAGTATTCTTGCAATGCTATTGATTTTGTTGACAATGTGGTGCAAGATGTTTTTGAATTGAGTGGTGATAATTCCTTATTAGTTGCTTTGGAAAATGATGTTGAAAATGCATGTCTTGTATATTCCATGAATACTAACTTGAAGGAAAGCATTGAGGAGTTAAGCATCTTGAGGAAGTGATGGAAACTCTTAGAGGAACCCAAAGAACCAAAATTCCTCCCACCACTTATGAAGGCTCCGGTGATTGAGCTTAAACCATTTCCAAGTGACCTCAAGTATGCATTTCTTGGGGAAGCGGAGATGCTTCCGGTCATCATTTCAAGCAAGCTCACCAAGGAGCAAGAAGAAACTTTGATGGTAGTGTTGCAGGAGAACAAAGAAGCAATTGGATGAACTATTGCCGACTTCAAAGGCATAAGTCCATCCACTTTCATGCATTAACTCTTGTTGGAAGAAGATGCAAGACCCACCCGACAACCCCAACGCTGTTTTAACCCACCGATGATGGAGGTGGTGAAGGCAAAAATCCTCAAGTTACTCCAAGCAGGCATGATCTATCCAATCTCGAATAGCAAGTGGGTGAGTCCAACTCAAGTGGTACCCAAGAAGAGTGGGGTGATAGTGGTCGAAAATGAGAAGGGATAAATGGTGCCCACCCAAGTCTAAAACGGGTGGTGCATTTGCATTGACTACCAGAGGCTAAATGCTGAAACCCGGAAGGATCACTTCCCTTTGCCATTCATAGATTAAATGTTTGAGAGAAGCCACTCACAAGACATCCACCGCCTATCACCCACAAACCAACGGGCAAACCGAAGTTTCCAATCGGGAAATCAATTCCATCCTTCAAAAGACGGTAACCCTAACCGGAAAGATTAGAGTTCTCGGTTGAATGATGCCTTGTGGGCATATAGGACGGCTTACAAGACACCAATCGGTATGTCACCATACCGGTTAGTGTTTGGTAAGCCCTGTCATCTACCGGTGGAAATTCAACATAAGGCTTACTGGGGTATCGAAGAATTCAATCTCGATATAGATGAGGCCAGCTTACATAGGAAGTTACAATTGGATGAACTGGATGAGATCTGGAGGGAGTCCTATGAGAACGGAAAAATCTATAAAGAGAAGACAAAGGTGTGGCACGACAAGATGATCATTAGGAAGGACTTTGACGTTGGTCAAAAGGTCCTCCTATTCCAATCTCGCCTTTGCCTATTTCCAGGTAAGTTGAGGTCCCGATAGATCAGCCCTTTTGAGGTGGTTAAGGTATTCCCGCATGGCGTGGTGGAGATTCTAGATTGAGCTAAGTCCAGTACTTTCAAAGTTAATGGACAACGTTTGAAACCTTACCACGAGAATTTTGTGCCGAAAAAAGGAGAGGATGTTGATCCCCTTGATCCAGTTTGTGAGTAAAACCCTAGAAATAAGAGTAAGTCGTGCCGACGATGTTAAATAAACTTGGTTTTAATCATCTGGATCGTTATTCGTGACTTTCTGCTGATGTTGTTTGGTTTTGGATTTTATCATTATGTTTCATTTTTTTTGCTTTATGCTTTTCACAGGTTATTTTTTCCATGATTTTGTTGCAATTTTGAAGCCAAGGCATTGGATCTTTGAAGGGAGAAAGGTATGGAGTCGAGAAGGAAAGAGTTGGACAAGAGAAGGAATCTACAAAAAAATTCTAGTACCAGGTAAGAAGTGGTTACGAGTTGCAATGGCCTCGCGAGGGTATCGTCGCGAGTCACGATATCCTCGCGAGGGCCTCGTCGCGAATCGTGACCAAATAAGGGATTCTGCCTAAAAATGGGGGTCTCGGCCAAAACTTTCCGCGAGGGCGATGGCCTCGTCTCGACTCGCGATGTACTCAGAAATCTTGTGTTAAAATGGAGGTCTCAGCCTCCATTTATTGCAAGCCGCAAAGATCTCGTCGCGAGCCCTTCGAGACATCACCCCCTCAAGACCTCAAGGTAGCAAGCTCTCGACTCGAGCCAAACTATAAAGTCCATCACCCTCTCGAGGCCAGCCCTTCAGACATCACCCCCTTGAGACCTCGAGGTAGCAAGCCCTCGACTTGATGCCGAACCTGAAGTCCATCATCCTCTCGAGGCCAGCTCTCGAGGCCATCCCCTTGAGGGATCACCCCCTCGAGACCTCGAGGTAGCAAGCCCTCGACTCGATGTCGAACCTAAAGTCCATCATCCTCTCGAGGCCAGCTCTCGAGACTAGCCCTTCGAGACATCACCACCTTGGGTCCTTGAGGCCGCAAGCCTCTCGAGACCTCGAAGGTGCGAGCTCTCGAGCTGTCATCTTTCATCCTCGAACCTAGCTTCTTGAGACCTTGAAGCCGCAACCCTCGAAGTGTTATCTTTCATCCTCGAGCCTAGCTTATCGAGACCTCGAAGCTGCGAGCCCTCGAAGTGTCATCTTTCATCCTCGAGCCTAGCTTCTCGAGACCTTAAAGTTGCAAGACCTCGAAGTGTCATCTTTCATCCTAGAGCCTAGCCTCTCGAGACCTCGAAGTCGTGAGCCCTCGAAGTGTCATCTTTCATCCTAGATTAGTCCTCTCGAGACCTCAAAGCCGCGAGCCCTCGAAGTGTCATCTTTCATCCTTAAACCTAGCTTCTCGAAACCTCAAAGCCGCAAGCCCTCGAAGTGTCATGTTTCATCCTCAAGCCTAGCTTCTCGAGACCTCGAAGCCACAAGCGCTCGAAGTGTCATCTTTCATCCTCGAGCCTAGCCAGACCTAATGCCCCTCGAGACCACACGTCGCGAGTCGTGACGTTTGTGCGAATCTGCTTTAAATGATGGGCTAAACCTATTTTACCACAAACATATCAACAATCTACTGCTACTCTTTCATCCTCTCCCGCTCCTCTTCACCATCCTCAACCTGTCCTCCACCAAGCGCCGCCGCTCACTGCCGCTCACTGCCGCTAACAGCCACCTTCCACCACCACAGCCACCACTCTATACCCCATCCTTTCTTCCCAACCTCCACCCACAAATCAAAAAAGATCTTTGAATTGATTGTGGGCTTTCTCTTTTCTTCTTCCTACGTATCTTGGTGGTACATTTCTTCACTTTATTAAGCTTGAATTGTGATGATGAATGTTATGGATATTGTGTAGATTATGTGTGATGCCTTAGGAAATTGAATTGTTGGATATTGGTTGATTTTGGTGAATAAATTGTGCCTGCAATTCAATTTGATAGATATTGTGTGCATATTTTGTGGTTTCGGTTTGGATTGTATTGTGCTTATTTGAGTTGGGCTTGTGTGAATTTGTGTTGTTGTGGCTGAGAACAGATTGTGACTTATGCTAGATAAGAGGCATGTTGGCCCTTGATTCAACATAGTTGTTATTTGGATAAAATGTTATTGTGCTTTGCAATGTTATTTTTCTTAGGGTAGTTTAGCCATAGGACGTGAATGTTGACATTGTGAATATAATCATAGTGGCTAAGCTAGTTGAGCAGAACTGTGGTTTTGAGATATAGCATATTGATTTCAACTATGTGAGAACTTCATGGATTTGAGAATATGGGCTTGTTGGACATAGTATGGATTGTATATGCAATTGTGATTAGGACTTGAACTAGTTGACTTGATTTTGATTTGGCTTGTGATGATGGACTAGTTTAAGGTTAAGTATGAATTTGTAATATTTCATATACACATATTCCTGTGCATTTGACTTGTTTGTTGTTATTGTTATATATGGCCCCCACGAAGAGACCTAGGGCTCCCTCCCGAGGTAGGCGCACTGCCACTCCACCTCTGCCTCCTCCACCGGCTCCAGAATTGAGCCATGTACCTCCCCTTCCGGATAGGTACATGGGTTTGACCCGGATCACCGGGTCCTATGAAGAAAGGTGGGAGGCCCTAGAGAAGCGTCAACTCCGCGGTGTCAAATCCAAAGGCCTCCTCAATCTGCGAGACAGTAATTTGCCTAGATATATCATCTAAGTGAAAAGCAATGTACTTATCGCATGGTTGATCGCCTCTCATACTGCTTATACGGACCATGGACAAGAATTCCAGTGTGTACCTCCGGTAAGAGGGCGCATTCCTACTCATAAACCCTTCCATTCCCCATTTTGCGAGGAGGCATCTGACAGGCTGAGTGAGCCCGAGAGCATCTAATGTGGGCACATCGACAAAGTTTGTCTTCTTGAGTTGACGCTTCTCTAGAGCCTCCCACCTTTCCTCATAGGACCCGGTGATCCGGGTCAAACCCATGTACCTATCTAACACCACAGAGATACGGGCCAGGCTGGACCCACAGGCCTAAGAGCGATCAATAAAGGATGACATAAACTTTAGGAATTCCATCAACATGAGGCCAAAGAATTACCATGATAAAAGTAGCATCATTATCCACCCTACACTCCGATATGTGCACCGTCTATTGGCTGGCACGGTACTTTGCTCCGCAGAGCCGACGAATATGCCAGACAATGACATTCACTTTCTGTGGCACTTAATGAGTGAGGGGCTAGGATACGGGTTGTGGGAAGAATTGTGGATGAAGAGAATCGTGGAGGTGGCAGGAAAACCCAAGGGGAAGATCATGGTCGGAGGCATGATAGGCCTTTTAGCAGAGTACTTGGGATTGGTTCCTCCAGCTGACTTTCCATGCTTAGGGAGGCGCACGTCCTATCTTATCACCGCTGAGAGGCTAGTTAAATTTGAGATGCTCAGTGCCACACGAACCACAGGGTATTTCCATTGGTTGTATGGTGCAAGGAAGGTCACATTCATGGCATTTCCTCAGCCCAACAAGACGAAGCTGGAATTCGACACACCTCTAGGAGACTTGGCGATTTCACCGGACTCCTCATGTAGAAATGATTTCCAATGCAAGCTCCACGACCTTGGCCCAACTCCTATCCAGCGTGATGATAGCACTCTACCTCCCTCTGAGCGACAGCAACAGCAACACTCCCAGCAGCACTCCACGCAGCCTCCACCAAAGACAGAGCCCATGCAGGAGGACGATGTGCCACCTCACTATTCCCAGCCTCCACCGGACTTCTACGAGCGGATGATGCAAACTATGCAGGATGGATTCTGCCAACAAGACAGCATAATATTGAAGCACAATGTATTTGTCTCCCAGACCTTGATTGACATAGACGAGGAGATTGACCACATGTTAGCTCGCATCCATGAGATGCAGTCCCAGGCAGGAGGGTTCTCAGGCCCCGATTCGAGAGTGGAAAGGCGGAGACCTAAAAGGCAGAGGGGCACGGAGTGGCTAGCACAGTATCAGCAGCGGTATTTTGGCAGTGGCCCTTCTTCATCAAAGTAGTAATTTTTGTGACCATATATTTACCCTTTCCATACTTTTGTTTGTACATTTTTTCCCTATTGTCTACATTGAGGGCAATGAACTATTCTAAGTATGGGGAGGGGTATCCACTTTGAGAGGATTGGGATTGAAGACACTTTTGCATAACTCTTTTGATTGGTTTTGGATAGTTTTTTTCCTTTTTGTGTTAGGATGTTTTTCTCTTGATGTACTTGGATAATGTTGGCTTTGATACTTTTCGTAGCTTTAACATTTGGAAAACACTTCGCTACTTTTTGGATTAGAGACACGTGAAAAGTGATGAATAAACAATGAAATGAAAAAAATAATTTGAAAAAAAATAAAAAGAATCTCGCTAAGTTGAAAACCCAAGAGGGAAACTTAGGCAACATTGGGGGCCCGGATAGGTCAAAACCCAAAAGGGCGACCTAGGCAAAAATGAGAGGCTAAATGTGAGGAAAAAGGTGAGATGCGACCCAAAGAAACATGATGTGTGGCTAGGATGAAAACCTGAAAGGGCTCCTGGGCAAAATGAGAGAAAACGAGAGAAATTGAAAAATGTTAAGTGTTCACTCATTTGTCGGTGTTGGAGTCATAAGGTTGCGGTGACCACATAGATGGATCGGGTAGCTTGACATCTTGAGGACCTTTTGGGAGTGGAAAATTTAGTGGGAGAAGACGAAGTAAGTTATGAAATTCTGAATTGTTAATATGCTTCGTTTTTAGGTTGATATATTGATATAAAGTGGAGCATGCATTTTGAACATTATACATGTCTTTAGCTTCACCTTGTATCATTGGATTTGGGATTATCAATTCGGGATTTGGAGATGTTTTAGGGATATCAATGAATTGATGGGTTGATATGGTTTGGGTAGATTTAAGAATAGGGGTTGTGGGAAACTTCTCATTTGACCTTAACATTGGGATGTGTGATTTTGAGAGTTTTGTGAGGTATTGATTTGGGGGAATAGTAGTTAGGATATGGATACGTCATTTCCTTCGTATGCTTGGATAGTTTATTACTTGAGGGTGAGTAAGGTTTAAGTGTGGGGAGGTTTGATATGTCCATTTTATGTGCATAATTTAGTACTATTTTGGGTCACTTTTGTGCTCTTTTATTATCAAGAGCTTGTGTTTTACCTTGAAATCCACTTAAAATCCACTTTGGTTGGCAATCTTCCAAGGCTGCGCAACCAATAAACCCCACCCTGCTGATCACCCAGGCCAATCACTGTCCTCGTGCTGATATCCTGAATGATACATAATTTTTCAATAAGCAAGACTAAGCATTTTAAGGCTGCAGTTAACTTAGCAAAAGATAATAGATTGCAACGCAATTCCAGAATAAATAGAACATGAGTAACAAGTATGTCTCCAAAATATGGGTTCCCATGATGAGAAGCAGTAGATATAAAGCCACCAGGAAGAATAACATCAACATGATCAGTAGGTTCAATATCATGTAAAAGATTCTTGTCACCGGTCATATGATATGACGTGCTGGTATCAAGAATCCAAGGTAAAACAGACTTACCTAACGCATTGTCAGAACTAGTCAACTTAGAGAACATGTTCATAACCGAGTTCCACTGCTCTTTGGACAAGGCGGGACCGAAAGATGTCCGATAAGCATCGGAGAAAATGATTGCGACATTGGTGGTAGGTGGAGTCTCGGCGGAGACGGAAGGTGCGGCTCCGACGAATGGCACTGCAGCTGGGGCGCGAGTTCGCTGGGGCTGAGCTCTCTGACCAGAATTTTGTTGTCGCTGTTGCTCAAACCATTCGGGATAACCATGAATTTTCAAACAGGTAGCAACATTATAACCCTTGCGGTTGCAGTGAGTACAAATGAGAGATTTTCTATCAACGGTAGGGACAGGCGTGTTGGGACTTTGGGCGGCGGTGGACGGCTTTGGTTGTGGCTGAGTTCGACACGCTGCATAGACCATATTGCCCGGGGTAGACTCACGAGCATGAACAACAGTCTTATGACGCTCCCCCTGAATGGCAAACGAGTGAACACGACCAATAGGAGGTAAAGGGTAAAGTGTCAAGCTGTGAGATATCAACGAATGGTATTCTTCATCCAATCCTATGAGAAATTGATGAATCATCTCCATCTCACGGGATTCAGCAGCAGGACAAATACATGTTTGAGCAGGCAAGTAAGTAATCAATTCATCCTACAACTTCTTACATTTAGTATAATATGCAGCGACAGATTGACCATTATGGCGACAAGTATAAATGACCGCACGAAGTTCACACATTCGCGGACCATTACCAAGGGCAAAACGATGTTTAAGATCATCCCAAAGATCCTTAACAGACAGACGATAAGTAATACCAGAACAAATGGATGGATCAAGAGTTTGAACCACCCAACCAACAAGCATAGAATTCACACTATTCCAGTCATTATAAAAAGGTTCAGTAGGCAAAGGCTTAAGAACAGAACCATCATGAAAACCCTCCTTATGCTTTGCAGAAAAAGCATTAAACAGGGAAGCACTCCATTCATTATGGTTATCACCCTTAAAGATCTCAGGACAGATTCTCAAACCTGGATGATCTGACATATGAACGTTATAGGGATGATTAATAGGTAAAGCATGAGAAGAGTCACCAGAGGACTGGCGAATGGACTGAGCAGCGGCCATCACTACGGCTTGCACGGCTGCCTGGAAGATGGCAGAATCTGAGGCAAGAAAGCCAAATGGATGCGGCCGCATTGGGATGATCACCGGTGGAGATGCGGCAGCATCGACGTTACCGGCGGGAGGCGGAATGGCTCCGGCAAGTGGGTGTGGAGGCGGAAACACGAAATCCGATGATCCAGCGATGGCAGCATCAGAAACATAAGGATTAAGGGCAACCAGAATATCTTCAATTTCAACATGATCAAGAGGATCCATGATGATAGGAAAATGAACGACAGTCGGACGACCTTGAACGACAGTGGGTGAAGGCGGTGGTAGGCGGAAGATCGACATGTGAGGTGCGGTTATGGTGGTGGAAAATTTTAGGATTTAGGTTTTCAGGATTTTAGCTCTGATACCATGTAAAATATTGTAAAATATAAATGTGTCTTTATTGATGGTACAAGAGTGTTATATAAAGGCACCATACACAGAAGTACAAATGAAAAAGGATTCTAACTATGGTACAAGATATACATAGGAAATAACAAAATATCTACTTAACAATTACATAAGCATTGTTAACATTACATGTGAGCCACCGCATTACTATGACGGCGCCACCACGTCCATCGGCTGAACAGAGCCACCAGTTTCATTTAAAGCATTTTCGGTCACTGCCCCTAACCACTGAACGACAACAACTTCCATTGGGTGGCGCAACCTCAAATTGGAGGCCTACCAACCCTCCAAATAGGAATTATCAGAAAAAATGACAAGGTCGGCGATTATGAGCGCAGGTAAGCAAGCTGGAATAATATACAAATGGTCACACCAAATATCTCTCCCCAAGACCGTCATAGAAGCCTGGCTTTGCCACCAGGGAGTAAGGTATGTTGGTGGCATCAAACTGTGCATGTCCACGAAAGACCTTTATCCAGCGACAGAAGCTCCACCTACGTTTTCGCAGCCCATATATGAGTCAGAGAACTTGATCCAATTGTGCATGGTAAAGAGATACCGGATGCAATTGTGCATGGTATTATATATGGATACAATTGTGGAGGACACATTCACAGAATGCGTCCTCAGCCTTTTTGATTTTTTTTCTTTTTTTTAATGCAAAACACCCGTAAGGTGGGGGAGTTATGTATTGGGTTCCCCATGCCCTATATAAAGAAACAGTTTGTACATGAGTTGTCTAGATACCTAGACTTAAGACAAGAAAGAAGCCTCCAAAAGATTAACCTATTAACAGCTATACAGTGGTATTTAATGAAGAAGTAACGATCCGAAGGAGAGAATCTCCACCCCATGTGTTAATTCTCCCCCTCTGCCAGGTTACTTCAAACATCTGGTCTAGTAACTTCAAGATCACAAAATGTTAGCTAGTAGGAGAAGAGTAACAAAATAGGAACTGAACTCCAAATAGGTGAAGCAACTGGCATGTCGCTTTTGTTCATCAGCAGAGCAGCAGTGCAGCAGAGCAGTAGCAGCAGAGCAGCAGAGCAGCCGAGCAGCAGAGCAGCAGAGCAGCCGAGTAGCAGAGCAGCAGAGCAGTAGAGGCCAATCATGTTATGTTTAGCCAAGCAGCAGATTCCATGCTCTAGAAATTGTTGATAAGTGAGTAAACCTGCCAAAAGCACATACAATAACTCAGCAGAGTCCATTCTAGATTACAGAAAAAATTAGTGAACACGAACAGATGGGACAGATTGTTTATCCAATGTAATAAGCCCTTTGATGTGTCTCGGGATGTTAGTCATTGAGAGTATAGGACCAGAAAGAAAATGGCATTTGGCCAGGGCATCGGCCACTAGGTTAGCCTCCCTCAGGACATGAATCAGCTTAGCCCCTCCAAGAGCAGCTTTCACCTTATAAACTTTATCAAAGAATTCCCACTTAGCTGAATAAGGATCATTTATCATAGAAACCGCAAGTTTAGAATCAGATTCTATTATAAAAGTTTGGTCCAGATGAGAGAAAATCTGACAAACAAGCAAAATGGCATCAATTTCAGCTAACAGTGGAGTCATAGCTGTAGAGGCAGAGGAGCAGATATATGTAGGACTACCTAGAGAATCTCTAGCAATCAGACCTACCGAAGCTAAGTTAGGAGTCCAAGAGGCATCAACATTAACTTTAGTCAATCCTGAGTTAGGTCTAGTCCAAAAGATCTTTGCTAAATCAGGCTTAGGGGGGGTCTGAATTAAGGAGATAGATGTCTAAGTCCAGGTGGAATAGGGTTAGAATTGATTAGTTTTGGAGGGCACACTTGGAGTGAAAGAAGGATCTGGTCCTGAATCTCTCTGCAAATAGAAGTTAGAGAAAGGGGCTTATTGTCCATGAGGAAACCATTCCTGGCTTTCCAAAGTCCCCAACAGATGAGTGAAGGCAGTAATTTACAGTATATGCTTTCAAACTTAGGTAAATCGTCAGTATCCCAGAAAAGGGCAAACCTCTGAGGAATGGTATGGCAAATATTCAAGTTAAAATGGATCATGAATGCAAAGTTAGTCCACACAGCATGTGCTAAATGGCAGTTTATGAAGAAGTGCTGAATCGAATCTGAGTGTTCACATACAGGGCATTTTGATGCCAAACTGAAACCACAGGTTATAAGCACCTCATCAAAAGGGAGAAAAGCATGCAATAATTTCCAAATAAAAATAGTTACCTTTTTTTTATGAGGAATTTTCCAGAGAACAGAACTAGCCAGAGAGATACCTGATTCAGCTGTCAAGGCTTTATAGCATGATTTAAAAGTGAAATTACCTGAACTTTCAGGTTTCCAAATCATTCTATCTTGTCTTTCCTCCAGGATTTGAGCCCCCTGCAAAAATATAAAAGTATCATGCTCCAAGAAGGGGTAAATCTGGTCTAAAATTTGGGACTTATTAGTAACAAACTCAGCCACTGAAATATCCATCATATTTGATGTAATATTGTCAGGAATGTAGTTTATTAGAGGGCCACTGGGGCACCAGTTTGCCTCTAAAAAGCTACAGCTCCCTTTACCATGTATTATCAGTGAATTAGTTTCTGCAAAAGAATTCACCAAACAAATCCTCTTCCATGTGCCAGATTTTCTGTATGAGGGTGGCAGTGCCCAAATAAATTTAGACCATAGAGAAGAGCCATTTTGATATTTCCACCAGAGTTTAACAGAACTAGCCTTCACTATAGCCTTAATAGATCTAAATCCTAATCCATTCAATTTGGTTGGCTTGGCAATATCTACCCATTTTTTCCAAACTCTCCTGTTTTTGTCCTGAGTTTTCCCCCAAAAAAAGTGTGCCAGTCTTTTTTCAATAGCTTTAATTATACCTTTAGGGGGATTAGTAACAGACCAAATGTGTTGAGGAATTGAGTAAAGGCAAGACCTTATCAAGACCATTTTACCTCCAGCACTAAGCCATTTGTTTTTCCAATTTTGCAGCTTTTGGTCAATGTTAGCTAATAGAGGATGATAATATCTCATTAGAGTTCTCCCTCTAAAAACTGGACAGCCTAAGTATTTAAAAGGGAAAGATCCTTTTTTCATTCTTAGCACAGTTCTGACCTGATTTAACTTAGCTAAACTAGCTGTGTTACTCAGGTAAAACTCTGATTTATCAAAATTGAATTTCTGGCCAGATGTATTCTCAAAGATCTCAAGGAAAGCTTTGATTTTAATTAGGTTCGACCTTGAAGCTTGCATTAGAATCATAGTGTCATCTGCATACATAAGGTGGGAAATCACAGGAATAGAAGCAGATGTTTGAAAGCTAGCCATTCTGTTATTATTAAAAATAAAGGCTAAACTTCTGGAGAAAGCTTCAGAAAATAAATTAAAGAGGAAAGGGGATAGTGGATCACCTTGTTTTATACCCCGAGAAGCCTGGAAGAAACCTACGGGATTACCATTTACCAAAACAGAAAAATATGCTTGTGACAGGTTATTCATAACAGCCTTTAAAAACTTTCCATTAAAACCAAATTTCAGCAAAATATTTCTGAGAAAGTTCCAATTAATCCTATCAAAAGCTTTTTTCAGATCTAATTTCAACATACAGTTAGGAGTTCTATATTTCTTATCAAGAAATCTAATTATTTCTTGCAAGTATAAGACATTATCAGATATATCCCTATGTTTCATAAAAGATGTTTGGTTAGGGGAGATCAAGACTTCCATAAAAGGTTTTAGCCTTTCCATTAGTATCTTGGAGAATATTTTATTAATCACATTGGAGAGGCTAATCGGCCTAAAGTCTTCAAAAGAGCAAGGAGTAGGTTTTTTAGGGATCATAGTGATCCATGTGCTAGAGATACCCCTTGGTATTGTTGTACCCGCAATAAAATCATTCACAGCACAGATTAGGTCAAATTTAATAATAGGCCAGCATTTAGAGTAAAATTTAGGGGAAAAACCATCAGGGCCAGGGCTACTCCTCTTATTTAATCCTTTTATAACATTTTCTAGTTCAAATTCAGTGACAGGACTAGCAAGTAATTGGTTATCCCTTTCCTGAATAATATTTGGGATCTGACTTAAAAAATGGGGGTAATAAGTCTCATCAGATTGTTGAGCAGGTTCAGAAAGTAGCTCAGAGAAGTATTGAACTGCTGTACTTTGAATTTCTGTCTGAGAATCAATCCACTGCCCTCTTTCATTTTTTATCTTTGTAATCTGCAGTTTGCAATTTCTTTCCTGAACTGTCTTATGAAAGAAATTGGTATTATTATCTCCAAGTTTTTGCCACTTAAGCCTAGCTTTCTGCTTCCAAAATTTTTCTTTTTCTTTTAGGCACCTTAGAAGCAGGGCATTTTTCTTATTTAGCCTAACCCTTTCAGAAGTAGAGGGGTTACTGTCAAAAATTATTTCCTGTAACCTCAGGGCTTCTTCGGCTTGTTTAACATTCTGATCAATATTACCAAATGTATCTCTGTTCCATCTCTTAAGAATTTTCTTAAGTCTAATCAGTTTTAAATAGAATCTCATCATACCTGATTCAGCTAAGGGTAAATTCCAGCAGTCTTTAATTAAATCAGTAAATTCTATCCTCTGAAACCATGCATCAATAAATCTAAATGGTCTAGGTGAGACAGTAACCTGAGAAGATATGTGAAGAAGAAGTGGTGAATGGTCTGAGGTCTGCCTGTTCAGGATTTGAATAGAGGAAGAAGAAAATTTAGTTAACCAGGACATGGTACTCAGACCTCTGTCTAATCTCTTAGATGTAGGATTCCTAAGTCTAGCATTACACCAAGTAAAGAGATTACCAACTGTTGGGATTTCCTGAATACCATTCGAGTTAATCCAACCATTAAAATCTCTAATACTTCCCAAAGCTGGAGAACTAGGACCCCTATATTCAGACAAAGAAGTAATAGTATTGAAATCTCCAATAAAAATTGTGTCTCCCTTAGAAACAGGTTGTAAATCTGTCCAAAGAATTTTCCTACCCTCCCTATTCCTAAGACCATATATAAACACTGCCTCCATATTCCAATTAAGCAAATGATGCAGAATTGAGACATGCAGGAATTGTTCATGATGTGAGATCAGAGATACAGATAAGGCATTAGTCCACATTAACCATATTTTCCCATTCTGTAGTGTTAAATTCTGATCAAATGGGAGTTTCTGCATATAAGCCTGACAAAGACTATTATCATGCATTGGCTCAATAATACAAAGAAGCTGTGTTTTCTTAATTTTACACAGATTAGAGAGCCTAAGCATTGATGTGTTCATCCCCCTAAGATTCCACACTAAAATATTTATATGAGGCTTAACTATCATAATTCAACAGATTTATTACTTCTTGTTGCTGATCTAAGCATCATCTTATTTAATTGGCTTAGATAGGTAGCCTTCTTTGGTTTTACCTTACCTTGTTGCATACCTGTAGAGGCCGAAGAGATCAGATTTAGGTCTTGATTGGCAGGATCAGATCCAGTGGATTGCTCAGCCTCCAGATTAAGTCTAAGATTATTAGAGCAATCTGCAAGATCCTGTAAAACAGAAAATCTATTTCCCAACATACCAGGCTGGGAGAGAGATTCATTGCAGTGTGGACTATTCATAGGGATAGTAAAAGTCCCTATCTGTATATCATCTTTAGCATATAATTGTACCTTTGGTTTGGATAAAGCAGTGGCATGCAGCAGTCTAGAGATTGAGTTATCTGGACTTGACTGAATATGCAAATTAGTGAAAGGAGAAGTACCAGTGATAAAGTTTGACTGGGAAGGAGAGCTGTGTGATGAGTCTTGATGGGTTCTATTTGAAGTTCCTACCAGGTTAACCATTAAGGGGGGTGGAGTTTCCTCTATTGGATCAATAATCAGAGGAGCCTTTTCAAATTTTTTCCCTGTAGGATGCCACTGTGGTTGAGGATGGATTGGGTCTAGATTAATGTCATGAGTTATTTCATCATTAGGTAGAATCTTAGCTTTACAATGAGACTGGGAGTGACCTAGTTTTAGGCAGTGATCACAGTACAGTGGCACATCTTCATATTCTACCTTATATTTTCTATTATTGCTTACAGAACCCAACCTAATGAACTGATTCAGGGGTTTCAGGAGATCTATTTCAACACAGAATTTTATAGCTGAAGGCCTAGTTAGCGAATCTGTAGCTAGGTCATTTTTTATAAAGCTACCAATACTGTTCCCGATAGCTTCAATCGACGCAGTGTTATAGTAATACAGGGGAACCTCACGAATTGTACACCAAATAGGGACTATTGGGGATTCAATATGGGTAGAGAAGTCAGGTGTCCATTTTAAAATCTTTAGAGAGATTCCATTGAAATTCCACACACATTTCATCCAACATCTCTGATAGTATTTACCAATTCAAACCTAATTAGGACATGCTTGAAATCAAGGGAACCGAGTTGATACTTACCTTCAAACCCAATCGTTTTGTAGGCCTGCTCGAGAAGTTCCATCGATATCCTCCCTTTCGTAAATTTTCCAACCAATGCATTAGCGTAGTGAGCAGAAAGGGTGGCAATCTGGTCCTCCGAGTACAGGCATGATGGGTCACCCAAATGGTTAGTCTTAGGGATAATTTCGGGGTTATTGGGAAGGGATTTGGAAAGAGGCGGGGATTTATTTTGTAGAACAGAAGCAAAAGATTTAGGGGGATCTTGATCAGCAGTAGTCGCGGCCATATTGGCCGGCAACAGAGGCAGATCGCCTTGTGCCAGAGGGTAGAGGGCTGGCCAATTCCGGCAGAAAGCCGTTATCGGCGGTGGCGGAGGGAGCGTTTTCACAGAGAACCGTTGCCAGAAAGATCTTGAAACTCGTGTCTGAGAGCGTTTTCACAGAGAGCTTTTTTGATTTTTTTTCTGCATTTTGTTTAGAGGATGCATTCCATGAATGCTTCCTCGTATTTTATTATTTGTTTTAACAATTTTGTTAAGAGGACGCATTCCATGAATGCGTCCTCAATTTTTATATATTTTTTTAAACAATTTTGTTTAGAGGACGCATTCCCTGAATGCGTCCTCAATTTGTTTTAATTTTTAAAACCATTTTTTTAAAAAAATTTAAAACCAAAATTTTAAAACCGAAATGTAATGCGTCCTCATGTATTTATTTTTTAAAATAAACAAATGTGTTTATTTTATATTGTTATATTTTTTAAAATACTATTTGAATTATACCTTTTTTAAATCAATGTTATTAAAAATGGGTATTGAATTTGACATGTATATATGTACATAATTTTTTTTAGTCCCACATTTTATTAGTAAAATATATAAGTTGTAATTTTAATCAGTAAAATATATAATTTATAAATTATTCTTTATATTTTTTGTGGATGAATATAGTGCATTCGTAGACTCGTGTTTGTTTTATGTTATTCTAAAAATAACAGTAATATATAGTAGGAATGAATATAATTAAACATAAATGTACAATATGTGAATGAATAAAATCAGGCGCATCATGCATGCAAAATGAGAAATCTAAAATCCCATGCAACGTCAACAAAATCAGGCACAACATGCATGCAATGTCAGGAGGCGCATCATGCATGCAAAATCAGGAATCGAAAATCCCATGCAAAGTCAACAAAATCAGGCGCAGCATGCATGCAATGTCGGGAATCTCTGCAAAGTTTTGATGTCCGGGGAGGATGCATTAGCACAATGCGTCCTCATGCAGCGTGGATTTTTTTAAAAAAATTAAACCGAGGATGCATTCTGGCAATACGTCCTCTTCTTCCCCTGGCGAAAAAAAATATTTATGTACCGAGGACGCATTTGCCAAATGCGTCCTCAGGCATTCAGAACAAAAAAAATGGAAAACCTAGAGGACGCATTGTGCTAATGCGTCCTACACACTTGTATCCAAGTCTAGACACTGTAGCCATAGATATAGAATTTTCCCGAGGTTTCTAGGACCACAACCAAAGGTTGAGGCCACCTCCAGATTGTTCAAAAGTTCTCAGAACCCATCACAAACCACCAGCCTTTCATCTCCTTGCTCAAAATTGGGCACGCAAGAAATATTTACTGCTAGGGTTTCATTAAATTCAGTTTCAAATGAAGGTTCGTCAGGTTGTTAAGAATCAGGGAGCATTAGAAGAGTGTTTGGATTCGTCCAAGAGAATAGTGAACCAACTTACACGGAAGATTGGGGAAGCATCCCGTCATCGAAGACTGAATTTTCGAGCAACCAAAATGGATGCTCGATCTGTTTGGAAAAAAAGGGGGAGCGAATGGAACAACGGCATGTGTTCTTCATGATATTAGGGTTTTCAAAAAGGTGGGAATAATGATTGAGAGAAGAGAGAACAGATAATGGAGAGCACAAAAATTGGGTTTGTGTGCTAAAGGTTGGCTTCATGTGAATGATAAAATCAATAATATGCCATGCCAACCATCTCATTGGCCGGTTTGGGTGAATGTTAAAATTCAATGCGGACCAATGAGGGGTTTGACAACATATCTGGGCAACATATCTGGGCAACCATAAATCCACCAAAAAATATTATCAATGCTTTGGAGAAGCAATTCTCCCAATTTTTTTGGGGGGAAAAGGATGGGAAGAGGAAAAAAGTTTGGAGAACATGGAGAAAGCTTTGCTTTCCTGTAAAGGAAAATGGTCTTGGTCTTAGAGACACAAAATCGATCATCAAAGCTTTCTCCGTTAAGCTTTGGTGGAAATTCCAACAAGGAAAGACCCTTTGGTCCAAGTTCCTATGGTCTCTTCCAATTGCATCTAGAAAGTCTAGGAATTGGGACAGAATATGCAGGATAAACAATCTAGCAGAATCCTTCTCCAAAACCATTCTTGGAGTTGGTAACTGCAACATATGGACTGCCAACTGGTCTCAATTTGGCCCCTTAGAGGACTTCCTAACACAGGAATACCCACAGGAACTCATGAATCTGACTATCTCTCAATTTCTGGAAAATAGAGATGCAAATCTTGCAACCCTTGAGACAACACTACCTCAACCAATTCTCCAAATGTTGGAAAATCTCACAATAACATCGACCAGAAAGGATAGAATGATTTGGCAACCTTCATGGAATGGCTCTTTCACATTCAAGAGTGCATACAACCAGATCAGGGAATCCAGGCAGAGGGTGATGGCAATGAGCAAAGTATGGAACCCCAGAATACCAAAAAAGATAAGTATTTTCACCTGGAAACTTTTAAATAGTTTACTTCCTTTTGATAATGTGCTTCAATTTATGGGATTCCAACTAGTATCAAAATGTTGCTGCTGTACACACATAGACTCCATTTCACATTTCTTCAATGACTGCTCTTTCACTTTACTTGTGTGGGATGAGATTCATAGATGGCTTTCCTTACCTGTGCTTCCTTTTAATTCACTGTGGGATAGACTGTCTTATTACTGGTCAACGGTGGGTTACACCAACACACACTCTGCACTCATTCATCTTCTACCACTACTAGTTTGTTGGCATCTATGGAAAGCACGAAACAAATTGCTATTTGATGAAATCAAACCGAGATATTTTACTATTTTATTGGACATCAAGAAGTCACTGTATGATATATCCATTATTCATCCTTTTCTTTTAGGCAGTGAGTTTGATAAAATATGGACATCATCCAACATAGTGCCTTTCCTGAAAACAAAAAAAGGGAGAACAATCACAAAGGTAATATGGAAACCACCTGATAAATTCATCAAAGTAAATGCTGATGCCTCCTGGGATTCAAACACTAATAAATGTGGTATTGGTCTGATTGTTAGAGATGAATATGGTAAATGTTTGATGGAAAAAGCACTTCGTATAACTGCTTGCTCAGCTCTAAATGCGGAACTGATTGCAATTCAGAGTGCTATTAAACTGATGCATGATAAAAACATAACTGACTTTGAGCTGGAAACTAATTGCATGAATGCTATCTCCTGTGTAATGAATCCTTTCAGTGCCCCTTGGATGCTATATGATTTATCTGATAAGATACATAATCTTTTGGGTAATAAGAAACTTTCCCATGTTGTTAGAGAAGCCAATATGCATGCAAACTGCTTGGCAAAGAGGGCCAGAGTTGAGAATATAAACTCTATTTTCAACTTTGATGATTTGGATGGCAAGACTAGAGGCCTAATCTATTTGGATAAAAGGGGTGTCCCATCGTTTAGAATTGCAGATATCTTTGAATAGAAACTACACAATGAGTCCTTTTTCTTCTCTGTTTTTTACAGTTGGCTTGGAGATTAACACAAAAGCTGTGGACCTATATATATAACTATCAAACGGATGCAGCTCGTCACTACCAAATGGAAGGTGTCCGGATGAAAGCAAATTTTTTCCACAAGGAATACATGCACCCAACAAATTTTGCCCAACCTGCTTTCGGAGCACTATTTTGGGGACATATACTGAGTCGATACCATCTAACTGACTTGTCATTGACAAACTGGAGTCTCGAAAATTCGATTCGCCGACATGTTCGTGGCTCTCGGTTTAGTTGGTATACAATGATAGTGCCTACTCCATCATCGAAGTTCATTAGCTTAGAATATATTGTTCATTAGCATAGACGGCTACATCGCTTTTGGAAGCAAATTCTTGGTTGCCTCTAGAGCTAAATACAGCTCCGGGATCATCACTATGACGACCTTTTGTAAAGTACTATGCCTTTTCTTCAAGGCCTTTTTTCCTTTACATTTCTTTTCTCTCTTTTTTAATGGTTTGGGGAGCCCAATATATTTCCCCCCATCTCTTGGATGGTTTCATTTTAAAAAAAAAAAGAGGGGTTTGACAATCTAATTTTATACTTAATTTAGCCCAATATGATTTTCTTTTTAGATTGAAGGGGTAGTTTGGGAATTTTAGTAGTAATTGTTTTCCTATTTTGGAAATTTTTAGATTGTGCCATTTTTGTTGGGACGAACATAAAAAGAAATTATATCATTTTAGCTGGTACAGTGGAAGTATATAAGTAATATAAATAGAGTCCGTTCCTTGAAAGATGGTATTTTTAAAAGTAATGGAAAAATCAAGGTTAAGAGTACAAATTAGAATAAATTAACATAAAATTTTGGGGTGCATGAATCGGGTTATAAACTTTATAACTACTACATGTTGCACAATAAATTTTTAATATTGCAACTAAGACCTTTTACCTTTTATTATTATAATTAAACCCGTCTTTCCATAAGTTTATGGAAATGAAAAGACGGTATTTCTCAAGACTTTGCCATATAAATATCTATAAATACTACTAAAATAAATAATTTGACAAGTATTATCTTTAACAAAATCTTATTTTCGATCGATTAACCGTTGGTATAACTAACATGGTGATTTAATGTTTTTTTTATTGCAATGAAATTCTTATAACGCAAAAGTCATGTTTTAGACCGACTAACTGTTAGATGGGGTCATTTTGTAATTGATGTAACTAACAGGGTGATTTGATGTTTGTTTTTACTTATTGCAACGAGGTTCTCATAACTTAAAAAAAATAAAATACATTTTAATGCATAACAAAGAGTAAAGTGTATTTATGCCCTCCAATTCCTTATTTAGTGCACATATACCCCTCAGTTTTTGGAAAATGCACATATACTCCATTTCCTTGTTTAGTGCACATATACCCCTCAATTTTTCAATGCCGGTTTCCGGCTATAAGAGCATATGTTCACTTTCAAAAAACATGGGATATGTACTTTCGAAAACCATGAGGTATATGTGCACTTGTAAAACAAACATGGGGGTGTATGTGCACTAAACAAGGAATAGGGGGGAATAAATGCACTTTACTCTATAAAAGAAATATCCCCTAAATTTATTGAAATGAGATTTTTCATTATTTGTCTAACTGTTAGTCGGTCTAACAGGAGACTTCCCCTACTTATAATTATGAAAACCCTTTAAAAATAAATCTCAACATATAAATAATTATAATCCAACCTTAAAAATTATAAAATAAAATTTTATATAATTGATCTAAACCATTAGTTGGTCTAGCAGGAGATCTTTCTCATTATATATCTTCGCAAAACACCATATGATAAGGATTGTTTGCTATTGGTATAAACCAAGGGTATTTCTGCAATTATTTTGACTTTCCTACTTTGAGAAAACGACACCATTTTCCTAAGAATTTCTTGGGCATCTCTATTCTCTTCTTCATCACTGTTATGGTTTCCTCTTCTTCTTTATTCCTCTTTGACTGGCTATACGTTCCAATCCTCCACCAGAATCGTCCTCGCCAACGACTTGCACTCCATCAAGTGCTATATATGCCTCTAGATCCATGTGAAACAAAATTTCCCCCAATCTCTTTCTCCTCGCCCCGATATAGTGTTTCCTTGCCGATCTTGTTGATGTTTTTCAAGGATTCTTGTAGTGTTAAGGTTTTAGCTTCTATATGCGTTGTTTGTGGCAGTGGTTTATTGAATGTTGTGTATGTTGCATGTTTCCTGTTAATGCTATATTGCATATAATTGCAGTTACTTGTAGTTTAGAGTAGATTTGTTTGTGATACCATACCGATTCTTATTTAAAATATCATGTTCCAGGAAGATCTGCCCCTTGCCCCGCTACTCGCTGGGCTCCCCAATCCTACACTAGGCACGGCTTGGGAATTCTTATTTATTGTTCATTTTGTGAGTAACTTAATTTTGTTTCAGGTTCCCTATGAGCTAGTAACTTTAGTTTCAATTAATTACCGAACTGGTAGATTTCATCTTAGTACTCTGAAATGGGAAGTACAATGTCAGAGTTACCCTATTTTCATCTTATGTGTGCCTTGTATGTCATGTCTAAACACCATTAACTTTGGTAAATGTTTAGTACTAAATTCTGGGGTTTTTTGGAACATAGTTATGCCTTGATTGGTTTGGAATACTATCATTGCTATTGTTATATCCTGTGCTATTGAATTTCTGATCTTCAAGTTTGAATTGCTTTCTTCACTGGGCATGGTGCTTTGCTTCTTCTTTGTTTTTCTTGTGTGTGTGTGTGTATAGTTGAAGTGTAATGTCCTAAACATGAACAATTTGTGGAAGTAGTGGCATTCCTTATATGAAAAGAGAACCACCGACCCTTCATCAATAGCTATAGACATGTTAGTTATTGGATGGTAGTTCAGTTTATTTCTTTCCTCTACACGTAAATGACCTCATCAGTGCTAAACGGTGGCCTAAAGTAGAGTTTGTCATACTGAAACTGATTCAACAGAATTATGCTCTCGGCCTGTTATGATTTTCACCCATTCTTTTACAGTGCTGAAGTTGACCCTAACAGACTAGCTATTAAGTAACTTAAAATCAGGAGGTGGAAAGTGTGCTAACTTGCTGCTAATTTTCTAAGAGGCATAATAAATTAATTATATTTAAGAGCAAATGCTCAAGGCATTATTTTATTTGTATCATTTTTTAGAGTTCTTGGAAGCCAGGGTTTGAAGGGCAGTGATCAGATGGTTCGGTTATCAAATTTTGTGAGCTTGTATGTGTCGAATTGGAACTTTGAGTACAACAACTGAACATTCTACTGATGCATATTCCCTTTGTTTTGGGAAAACTATTTACAGGCATAGAAACAAAATAAGAAACAAAAATTCCATGGCCGAGACTTCCAAAATAAGAAACCAAAATAAGTCACATTTGTTTTTTGCCAATGCAGTTTGATAACCAGAGACAATGATGACCAAATTGTTCTACACGTCGATCACCTGTTGAACAATGTTTTTTTTTTTTAATTTAAACCATCCGAAGATGGGGGGGAATTTATTAGGCTCCCCAAGCCAAATTTAAATATGCCAAATTAGGCTTGGAATGTCTTTGTTCTTTACAAAAAGATCATCCAATTGATGATCCAAGAGCCAAAATAAGCTCTTGAAACAATATAGCACTTGCTTCCAAAAGCGGTGTTTCCACCTATTCAAAGCTAAAAGAAACTAATGATCATCAATATGCTAAACGACTACTATCTTAGTATTCCATGTAGCTGATATACCATGAACAGGTCGGCGAATCGAGAAATCGAAACCCCTGTTTGTCAATGATATGCCAGCTAGATGGAGAGAAAGATTAGAACCAATATAAACAATGGAGCAGCTATAAGGCAAGCACTCAGTGTGGAGTGGTGTCATCATACGACAAGAACTTCAATAAACTCCAGCAAGGCAAAATCCCAGCAGCATCAGAGGATGAAGTAGAAGAAGTATCATCAGCATCAGGTCAGCATCAGACCTGCCAAGCATATAAGAAATAGCAGCAGCTTCTGTTCTAATGGTGAAGGAGGCAATTATATGATAAGCATAAACACACTTATTCTAATTCATATTAATATCCATTGGAGTTCCAATTCTAAGCCCAGGATAACCATTCCTGTCCAGGAGGAAAAAACCCATAAGAAATAGGGGAACTGACTGAATATGTAAATCACCCCCTAGTTTATTTTCCAATGCAATTTTTGCCAAGAAATCAGCAGCAGTATTGGCTTCCCTAGGAGTATGTTGGATTGGATGCACCAGATGTTTTAAATGAAGAACACTGCAAATGGAGAAAACTCTCCATGAGCATCTCGATGGATTATGAATACCCTTAACAGCCGTTAGACAATCAGATTCTATAACACAGCAATTTAGTGCCAGTTCTGAGCATAATTCATAGCCACTTTGAATGGATAAAAGTTCAGCATGTAATGGCGAAGGAGATTGGAATGTTTTTACTCTCATTTTAACCACAATCCCTTTCCAATTCCTAACTATTACTGCAGATGAGGATAGACCACCAGGTTTCCATGTAGCATCAGTATTAATTTTGTATCCCATTAGTGGTATATGCCATTTCACCGCAATCACAGATTTTTTCTTTTTTTTTAAGGATATTAGGAATGATTTTTGCTTGGATCCAATGCTTATGCTTATCTAGATTACCTTTCAGTTGATGAGCTGAGAAAATTAGGAATATCATGTCTTTAATATCCTGAAAACATGCATCTGTGGAGAAAGGCTTATTTTCGAAAATGATTTTATTCCTACTGGTCCAAAGGAACCAGATTGTAACTAATAGAGCAGCAATTATCAGATTTGACTGTATCTTAGAGTCAGCCCTAAAGGATAGGTAATGTTCTACTCTACTTTTTAGACTTCCAAAAACTGACTGTTGAAGTTGTAAAAGGTTATTAACTCTTTGCCATATAACAATGGAACAAGAGCAGGAGTTGAAGAAATGATCCAAAGAATCAGAATGGTTCATGCATAGGGGGCATTTAGAAGCTAGAGAAAATCCAGACCTACAGAGAATATTATCAAATGGAAGGATTCCATTGAGTGCTCTCCACATAAGAACAGACATTTTTTTAGGGATGAAAGTGGACCAAACCTTGTTGAAATGTCTGATAGTTGGTCTCTTTTGTCTGAAGATTCTGTAGGCAGAACTAATTGTGAAATTCCCACCCATGGTTGGTGTCCAGACAAGCTTATCTTCATGGGAGTTAACCAGATTTACTTCCTGCAGGATATGAAAAGTATTGGTAGCCAAATGAGGCTCCAAATTTGGAAGGATAGTATCTTTGTTGGTTATGAATGACCTTAGGGAGATATCCACGAAGGGAATATCCATCTCTTGAGGTCATTCATAACACAAAGCTCCATCACCTATCCAGTTAGCATTCCAAAATGAACATTCACCAATACCATAGATAACTCTAGAATGGCTGTTTGCCTTAGCAGTGATTTTACAAATTCTGTTCCAAGTGTGAGATTTTTTGTAAGAGTCAGGAAGAGACCATAAATGAGCAGACCATTGAGTATTATTTTTTTGCAGTTTCCACCATAGTTTACAAGAGAAAGCATCAACTATAGCATTTAGATTTCTGAAGCCTACTCCATTTTCCTCCACAGGGAGGCTCATTTTTTTTCCAGGATCTCCACTTTTTTCTTTCTGTGTTGTCCCAGCTCCCCCAAAATAGGCCAGAAGCAATTTTTTCCATTTTTTTTAAAACTATCTTTGGAGGACTTAAAACTGCAAAAATGTGCGTGGGAATTGGAAGAAGACAATGATTAATCAGTATAATCTTTCCTGCTGTAGTTAGCCATCTATTCTTCCAATTATTTATAGATTTCTCCATTCTTTCCAAAATAGGTTGGTAATGAACCTGCAGATTACGACCTGAAAAAATAGGGACTCCTAGATACTTAAAAGGAAAAGAACCTTTCACCATACCTAGACTCCTTCTCACAGATTGAACTAATGCTGCAGAGGTGTTTGGGCCAACAAAAAATTCAGATTTTGAAAAATTAATCTTTTTACCTGATGTTTGCTCATATGCTTTCAGGAAATTTTTAAGCCTTTTCAGAGTAGTGGGATTTGTATTAAAAAAAACAACAGTATCATCAGCATACATCAGATGTGAAATGGGGGAACATGTCTTTGGCAGACTGAAATATTGTAAATACCCTATGCTAAACAATTTCTTTAAAATTATGGAGAAAGCTTCAGACAGTAAATTGTACAAGAAAGGAGAAAGTGGATCTCCTTGTTTAATACCCCTCAAAGATGCAAAGAAGCCTGAAGTTACTCCATTAATTAGAACTGAGAAGTGAGCTGAAGCAATATTATGCATGATGCTTCTAACAAATTTACCATGAAAACCAAATTGGAGGAGAATTGAGTTCAGGAATGACCATAACACCCTATCAAAAGCTTTTTGCGTATCTAATTTAACTATCAAGTTTGAAGCCTTAGATTTTCTAGACAGAAATCTGGTCATCTCTTGCATTTGGATGACATTATCAGAAATATCTCTTCCTTTAATAAAAGCACTCTGCTCAGGGGATATCAGTAATGGCATCAGAGGTTTAATCATTTCCATTATCATTTTAGAGAATACTTTATTCACAAAATTGGATAGGCTGATAGGTCTGAAATCAGAAAATGTGATTGGAATTGGTTTTTTGGGGATTAAGGTAAGCCAAGTGCCAGAGATGGCTTTTGGGATATTGCCATTAGTTAGGAAGTCATTTGCAGCATCTAAGAGGTCATCTTTAATAGTGTCCCAGAAAGAGGTGTAAAACTCACCTGAGAATCCATCAGAACCTGGAGCACTAGATTTATTTAAATCAAAAACCGCGAATTTAAGTTCCTGGATATTAAAAGGTTGTAACAGGGTGAGATTTTGTTGGTCAGTGATCACTTTAGGAATTTCTTTAAGGAAATGTTGTAGATAAGTACCAATCTTTTGAGGGACATCCTCATTAAGTAATTCCTTAAAGAAACGCACCCCTTCTTCTTTAATCAATTGTGGTTCTGTTATCCAATTCCCTCCACCATCCTTGATTTTACTAATTTTTTATCTTGCTCTCCTTTCCCTAATAGAGTGGTGAAAGTAACTAGAGTTTGCATCCCCATACTTAATCCAGTTTAACCTTGCCTTTTGCTTCAAAAAAATATTTTTTTTTCTTTCTGAGATCTCAGAAGCATGGCTTTTGACTTTATAAGTTCAGCTAAGACTGATTCATCTTGTGTTTGCTGAAAACTAATTTCCAGATCATTAACTATGGTCTCAGAGTGTAACAGATTTTGATTTACATTACCAAAGTGTGATTTGTTCCACTCTTTAATTTCAATCTTTAGCCTCTTTAGTTTAAAAACTAATCTATGCATCCCACGGAATGGAGAAACCAAATTCCAGTTTGATACAACTAAAGCTAGAAAATCTTGTCTATTTGACCACATCTCTTGATATCTAAATTGCCTAGGTACTTGTTCTTCAGCAGATTGAACAGATAAAAATAAAGGGGAGTGGTCCGAAGTCATTCTATTTAGCACATGTATGGACCTGTTTTGTGTGAAGTGCCTTAGATTTTAAATGTGACCTAAGTTGAGTTAAAGATTTTTGTACGGTATTATTGTTTGTGTCAATCTTTGTTCTGGATTGACCTAAATAAGAATTGTTGATGAGAACTAAAGTTAAATAATTATAAGTTGGTTAAGATTAAAACTATATTAAGGATAATATAGTAAATTAACCATTAAAATTACTTGTACTAAGGATTCTTGACCATTAAATTAACCATTAAAATTACATGTACTTAGATTTTGTGTTTTCTTTTGTTATTGGTTGATTTTATGTTTAAGTTGATTCTGATGGTTTCTTCTGTCATATTTTGATTTTTCTTATTATTTCAACTCTCAAGTACATTTCTAGGATTTCTTCTGTGAAGCTCGCTTAAGCTTTCCGGGGCAGCTTCGCTGAACTGAACGCCATCAAGCAACAAACTGCCATCTCCGACTGTTAATGAGTCCCAGCTGTCTATCGTTGTCGCCATCGCCATGTCATTTTCCTAGCTTCTTTGTTACTCTGAGATTCCATCACTGCCAAATTGTTATACCTATATCCAAAAAAGGAAACTCCTGCAGCCGCTTCGTTTCTAGGGTTTTTGCTCGAAAGAAAGAAAAACGAAGCTGAAAATGAAGGAGAATGGCGTCGTCATTCATTCAACATAACACTTCAAGTTTTTGCTGGTAAGATTGATTATGTTAAGGAATTTAAATATTACTTGTAATTGTAATTAGATTCTATTTCCTTTTCCTTGCTTGTATAGGTATTTTGTACTACAATATAATGGACTCTGAGGTCATAAATAAACACACAGGTCATTACCCTTAATTTCTACATGGTATCAGGGCCAGAACTCTAATTTTTTTGTTATGAATTTTCCACCGATCCAAGCTGAGTTTCTACCACTGTTAAAAAAGATCCAACCAACCCGTCATCATCCGCCGACTGTCGCCACCAATTGCTGACTGTCAGTTCCTACTGTCCGTCATCACCAATTGCTACCGTTGGTCGCCAGAAAAAAAAACTTATGATGAGCATCTATTTGAGTCAATTATTTCAAAGATCTAATTCAAGTTTTTTTTGTTGTGGAACCCCAACGCGCTTACGGCTCTATACCCCAACCCAACTTGCTCTGGCTCTGGCCAGCGGCCGACAGCGTCTTGACCCCCATCCAACGTTTGGGCCAATTCCCCCTTCGAGATCCGCTCTTGTAGTTGGGTCATTGCGATTAAGGGTTGGATGTCTAATTGTCCAGGCGGTAATGATAGTATCTTTTGCCTGAACCGGTGGCACCTATCTTGAATAGGGTGATGAAAAACCATTAAATTAAGGCTAAAATCTAGGATAGGGTCTCCTTGGCACCTATACGTGTATTCCAATCGAACCAACCCTCTGTCAGGCTATTGTTCCCTTAAAGTCTGACCGCCGCCGATCGATCCGTTACTACCGTTGGTCGTCACCAATGGTCCGTGTTCACCAAATTGCTACCGTCTCCAACTGTCCACCAATCGATCTATGGCCGTCGGCATCTCCAACTGCGCCATCTGCCAATTGCTCGACTGGCGCCATTTATGACCAACCGGAGCTTGAGCAGGTTGCTCCGTTCTTTGCTCAAGAAGAAGCGCACGTGAGATTCATGCGAGCGGCTATCAAAGGCGTGTGAAGTCACGTGCGGTTGAGTATCAGACGCGCCCTCCCCCAGCAGTGCATGTTTCCACGCGTCAGTCCAGGAACGCAAATTATTTTGTGAGGCTGCCTATTTCCACGTGATTTCTTTATGTGAGCTACCTATTTTATTTGTTTATTAAACAAAATAAATTGTGCTATGGCTATTTTCGCTGGTGTAGCAACATCGCCACAAGGGTTTGCATTGGCCGCCTCCTCTTGCACCTCTACTCGATCTGATTTCAGTCCTGCTTTACCCTGGATTCTTGATTCGGTAGCCTCATATCACATGACTGGTAACAAGGGTTCTTTACTGATATTACTACTGCTACCAATTCTGGTATATTGCCTGATGGATCTGTGTCGTCTGCTACACAATATGGTTCTATTTGTTTTGGTGATGTCGCCCTTACTCATATTCTCTACATACCTACTTTGCGATGCAATTTATTATAATGCTCTAGATTGTTATCTGCCTTAAAATGTCTAGCATTATTTACTAGAAAATTATTGCATTTTACAGAAAATTAGTACGAGCACATGATTAGCGTGTGTGAACAACAAGCGGGGGGGGGGGGGGGTGGGGTTATTGGCTTCGTCTATTGGATACTCGCGTTCGTCCTCATATCCTGCAGTTTATTCCGACAGTTGCTTCAGTTTCTTCATCTAATTTATGGAATCAACGTTTTGGTCATCCATCATCTACGGTGTTGTCTTCTGTTCCTACTCTTGATTTTAGCAGAAATAATACTACTATACCTTGCTCTGTATGTTATAGAGAAAAATAGACTAGACATAGTTTTCCATTGAGTTCTAGAAATGCTACTGCATTATTTGAACTAGTACATTGTGATGTTTGGGTTCCTTATAGAACACCAACTTCTAGTGGTGCATTTTTTTTTACAATAGTTGATGATTATTCCCGAGTTGTTTGGATTTATTTATTAATGGCTAAGTCAGAAGTAGCTTCTAGATTTTTGGAATTTTGTGCTATGGTCAAGAATCAATGGGGCAGAACTATACTGCGTGTTCGGGCTGACAACGAGACTGAATTTTTCCTTTGAGATCTCATTTTGCTGCATCTGGGATCATTTTTAAGACATCTATGGTTAATACACCACAGCAAAATGGTCCAGTTGAACGAAAGCACCACCATTTACTCAACGTAGCACGTGCCTTACAATTTCAAGCTAGTCTTCCAATTCAGTGTTGGGGAGAATGTGTTCATACTGCTGCTTATCTGATTAACCGGACACCGACGAAACGTGTCAATGGTTGCATTCCCTTTGAGATGCTATATGGACAAGCTCCAAATTACTCATCTTTAAAGGTATTTGGATGCTTGTTTTTTGCTGCTCACGTTTTGCACCAAGAAGTCGGCGATGTTTGTTTCTTGGTTATCCTACTGAAAAGAGAGGCTATTACCTTTTTGACCTGGAATCCTGCGTCATGTTTAACAGTCGGGATACCAATTTTTCTGAAGACTAGTTCCCGTATGCAGCAACTCTGACATCGGCCTCTACTGTAGATCTCGGTGGTGTCACCACCTCACCACTGGCATCACTTCCACCACCATCGGAGTCACATGCCCAGATTAAGGCACCACCGGTCCTACCGACCACCGCCAACCCTATACCGTCGATCACTATCGCTCCTGTTTCACTGGCCGTTATCGTACCCTTACTGTCGGATGCCACCTCGCCTATACCACCAGACGCTTCTCCGGTTCTAACAACCGACCCAGATCACCGGTAATCCTTGACGATTCAGCCTGACGATGCACCACCTGGGATGCCACCAGCGAACGGAAATTACACGCCTAATGCACAGCCAGCTTCGGTGACTCCTTCTGCTCCACCTCCTGATGCGGTGTCTCCGGCTCCTACTTATTCCGCGCGCCGTTTACTTCTGTCAGCTCCACGGCCTATTTTACTGGTTATTTTGACATCTCCTCCAACCGCTGAGTTGCCTCCTATCAGATAGAGTGTTCGCGCTCGCTGACCTCCTCCTTATATGGAAGATTATAATTTGTAATTATGCCTGTGCTCTTACTACTGAAGACCCCTTACTACTGGGTTCACTCATGCACCGTCACTATCCTCAGGTGTTTTCTATCCTCCTACTGATTATGTAAATTGTGGTAAATTTTCTAGTATGCATTCTATTTTTGGGTGCAGTAACGTCTACTGCAGATCCTACCACTTATTCTGAGGCATCACAGCATGCCTGAAGAGCTTACTGTGCTTGAGCGCAACCAGACTTGGACTTTGGCCCCTCTGCCTCTGGATAAGTAGGCGATTGTTTTCAAATGAGTTTACCGGACGAAGTTCAAGTCAGATGGTACTATTGAATGTCATAATGCCCGCCTAGTGGTTCTTGGGAATCGCAAGGTTGGGGGATTGATTAGACTGAGACATTTGCTCGGGTTGCGAAGATGAGTTATGTTCACCGATTCTTATCGGTTGTGGTCATCCGTGGCTAGGAACTACATCAGATGGATGTCAATAATGCTTTCCTACATGGTGATTTGCATGAAGACGTTTTTATGCAACCCCCACCAGGATATGTCGCGCCCCATGGTCAGGTATGTTGCCTTCATAAATCTCTTTACGGTCTTCGTCAGGCTCCTGGAAATTGGTTTGCCAAACTGTCCCAGGCTTTACGTGCATTTGGTTTTGTTCAGAGTAAGGTAGGTTACTCTTTGTTTATCTTTTCCCATGGATCAGTTTCTTTGCATATTTAGGTTTATGTGGATGATTTGGTCATTGCTAGTAGCTCTTCTGCGCTAATCTCTGAGTTCAAGAAATACTTAGGTTCTTGTTTCCATATTAAAGATCTTGGTTTACTTAAGTATTTCTTGGGCATAGAGATTGCTAGAAGACCGGAGGGGATGTTTCTTTCGCAAAAGAAATATGTCTTGGACATTTTATCTTATACAGGTTTGTCTGCCTCTAAGCCGACTAACTTTTTGATGGAGCAGCAACATGATCTGGTGGTTGTTGATGGCCCATTTTACCATGATCCTGAGCAGCACAAGTGATTGGTTGGGCGCTTGATATACCTTACTATCACACGTCCTTAGCTTAGTTATTCGGTTCACACACTTGCTCAATTCCTGAAGTCCTCTTGTATTCCTCACTGGCAAGCTGCAGTTTGTGTGTTGCACTACTTGAATAGCCATCCTAGTCAAGGTTTATTTCTCTCTTCACGTAGTGCATTACAGTTGACTGCTTATTGTGATTCTGATTGGGCTGCTCGCCCTATTACCTGATGTTCTCTTTCTGGTTAGATTTTGATGATTGGTGATTCTCCAGTTTCTTGGAAGACCAAGAAGCAATCAACAGTTTCTCGGTCTTCTGCTGAAGTGGAGTATCGTGCTATGATTGTTACCTGTTGTGAGTTGTTATAGCTTAGGTCTATACTGAAAGACTTAGGGGTTGCGCATACTTCTCCTTTGCGTTTGTTTTGTGATAGTTAATATGCTCTTCATATTGCATCAAATCCAGTGTTCCATGACGTACAAAGGATATTGAAGTGGATTGTCATTTTGTCCGGGATCTTGTGCAGTCTGGTACTATAGTTACTCACCATATACGCGCTACAGATCAACCTGCAAACTTGTTTACCAAAGCTCTTGAACATAACCAGTTTCATTCATTACTTGGCAAGTTGGCCATTTCTTACCCCATGCTCCAACTTGAGGGAGGGTGTTAAGGAATATAAATATTACTTGTAATTGTAATTAGATTCTATATCCTTTTCCTAGCCTGTATAGGTATGTTATTAGGATTGGTTTATCAGTACAATGACATCTTGTTTTGCTTCACGTTTGCCCTGACCTGAAGACACTCTAGATGACGGCATGGATCCGGTCACCGGGAGAACATAGCAATTTTATGTCTACGAGGTTCCGGAGGATGACCAGGGTCATAAATCAGAAGTTCCTCGGAGCACTTTTGTTTGTGTGGGGTTTAAGTGGATTGTGCGTGACAAGGGAAGAACATGGAGGCATGAAGACTGGAGGCCATTAAAGACCACATTTTTGAAGACTTTTGAAGACTTGCTTCGAAGACATGAAGACCGGAAGCCATTGAAGACCATTTTTTGAGACACTGAAGACTTGAAAAATGAGAGGAATAGCTATGAAGATGAATGTGTACCACAAGAAGAAGAAAAGGAAACAAGGCAAAATTCTGGCCCTCTTCGCAAGTTGCGATGGCCTCGTCGCGAGAACGTCACAAGTCGCGACGAGCCCATCATGAGTCGCGACCAACGGGTGGCCAGAATTTCACCTTATCCTTTTTGTACTATAAATAGCACTCTCATTCACAATCTTCTTCACCTGAGTTTTTATCACTGTTTAAAACCCTATTTTCTTCCATTTTAATCTTTGCAATCTCTTGTATTATGTTTGGTTTTTTAGCATTAATTAGTATGAACTCTTGTAGCTAAATCTAGTTCTTGAGAGCAATTGATTGAAGCTTCCAAGCTTATGTAGTAAGATTCTATGTTTGCTCATTTATGAACATTTATTGGAGAGCATTTATTATGCCATTAATGTTGTGTTTTACCTCATTTATACCATGGGTTGTTTGAGTATATGAAATGTTTGTAAGATTGAAATGATATGGTATTAGCAAAGTTGCAAATTTCTTAACTCATTTGATATAGAAATCCAAGAGCATGGATTTAGAACTTCTTGTGTATAATGTGGGGTAATTCTTGCTAGATGAGTATGTTAATGTGGTTTGTTCTCATATTTGTCATATAGATGCAAAGAAAGGCTGAACCTTGAATGTTGTTTGTTCTAAGTTTAATCTAATGAATGCTTTGTTTGGGCAAATAACTATGTCTTTGGTAGAAGGCTTGTTATTATCAAACCTATGGTCCTTTGGGTGAAATGTCATTGATGAAACACCCCTATGATGTTGTTTGTCTAGGGTGATCATCAATAAGGTTTGCAAATGGTCGTTGTTTGTCTTTGAAAACTACTCTTAAGGAGGAATGAATGTTGATATTCGAATGAGAAGTGATAACGTTCCCCATAGACGATAAATGTAATTTAATGAGTGAAAGAATCAGTGAGCTATATGAAGTTTGGAAGTGGAAATCGATTGCCCCCAAGGCTCCGTTAATTATCATTTACATAGTATCTTTAGTTGTATTGCATGATTAGCATAGTTCTCTTGCTTTGCTAGTTGTTGTATTTCAATTTGATAACTTAGGATCAAACCAACCAACCCCCCCCCCCCCCTTTGTTTGCATGCTTTTATATATATCTATGTATGTATATGCCTAGTATGTCTTCTCCTATATATGTTTAAACACTTGAAAAGATCCCTTTTCTCGTGGACGACCCTGGCTTGCTATTATCTACTTTATTTTAGATAGGAAGCATTGGGGCTTAAAAGTATTAACTTTGAGAGGTACAACGACTACCTCCCAAATTTTGTTGGATATCTAAGGAACTTAAAAGTATTAACTTTTAAGCATTAGGCCTTAAAAGTATTAACTTAAAAGTATATATCTAAGGAATTTTGTTGGAATTCCTTAGTGCCTTACTACTTCCTCCCCCACACTTAAACCTTGCATTGTCCTGAATGCAACATAAAAAGAATGAATCATAAGTGGAATAGGGAAAATAGTAAGCACTTACTGTTGGGACCCCTGAGGGCTTGCTATCATGTGTCTCACCTTGCACCTTCTCCTCTTCTCATCTTGCCTCATTCTTGCCTCTCAATGGGGACTAGGTCGCGGAAACCTTGAAGCTTTGAAACATGCAACCTCTTGATCAATTGTTCTATAGCTTCCTCTTGTACATCAGCTCTCCCATAAAAAATGGCAAACTCATTCTTCACTTTTCGCTTAATAGAATCTAACCTAACTCTCCAAGCTCTCATGGTGCCATCCATAGTGTTAAGCCTAACTCTAAATTCCTCCATTTGCAAGCTTATTCCTCATACCGCTTAACCAACCTCTTGCACTATTTGGGTTGAACTCAAGAGTTGTTCCCCAAAAGTGCAGAATTGGTCGAAGAATCCACGGGTAGGTTGGTTTGGGTTGGTGGCACTCTAGGTGGGATCTCACCATCTTCCTCTTCAATGTCAATGTCTGGTGTTGAGAGGGTGTTGTAGAAAACCTTCTCAAACCTCATATTAAGGGGCTAGGAAGAGGTTTTCCAAGGCAGTGTCATGGTTGATGGTCATGCATTTAGGTTGCAGGAGTACCATGAAGTTACAAACCGAGGCACAGCCATAAAACCAAATAAAGCGATTCTCTGGGGTAGTTTCAGTAAACATTGAAGCCCTTGCTAACTTATCCATGGTGTACCTCTTCCCTGAACGACCTAAGTTTGCCACGACAAAAGGAGAGGTAGCCGAAAATCATAATATCGGGCTAAAAGCCCGACCATGCCTCCCATAGGTATCTTGCCACCTTTATTTTTCTCCGTAGCTAAGCTCTCCTCCACGAAGGCCTCTACCGAGTTAGGTAGAAATTTCCTTCCGGATTCATCGCCCAAAGGATTTGGACGTCTCGTTTGAGGAATTGAGAAATCTCTCTGTGGTAAAAAAACTCCCGTGGATAGGAGCCGGTGCACGTACCGCAAAGCTGGATGGACTATTGTGGTACCCATCTCAACTCAGGGTTGTTAAATTTCGTAGCTAACCCAAGCGAAGGCGTTTGTTAAGTCAAACAAACAAACCAAAAAGGATGAATGAGAGATGATCAAATTTAAACTTATATTTTGCTCCCAAACTTGCTACTAAGCTACCTATAGGGTAGTTACTGGCAAGACCAGGTTTGTCCATAGAGATACTAGAGTTTAATAGCCAACTACACACAACCACGTACGAGTTTTCAATTCGTCTGTGTGCTAGGAATAGCTAATATTGCAAAATGGGGGGTTTTTGGGGTTTTCCCATTAAGAACCTCTAGCATGAGAAATAACACAAGAGAAAACTATACAGATGGACACTTGGAGAATATTTTCATAACATGATTGATTAAACGTTTTGATTCTCAATTGCATCACATGCAAGTCAACAATACCTATTCTATAAAGGTGTGGGTAGATAAAAAGAAACCATGTGGGTCGATGTGAGTGAGCTCATTGGCCTTGATACAAAGAACGTAATGCATGTCCCCTTAGTATAAGTGCTAAAGCTAAGGACCAAATACTTACCCCTTCATGGTGACAGGGAGCTGAAGAAAACAAACAAAATTGAGAGGTCATGAGACTAAACTCACTAGACCCCTCCAAAATCCATGTAGCTTCTACCTTTATAAACAAGGCCTTCAATGCAACTGAGCAAGTGTATATTTAGCTAGTGATACAAAACCGGCAGGTGGTGTTCCATTTCAAAGACTGAAAGGAGTGTAACTTCTGGCCTAAGTCCAATTGGTAAGGTTAATCAGCTCCTGAAATCAAAGTTTGTACCCCTCAATCATCCTCTTTACCAACGCTAAGGTGCAACATAGGCCTTCTCTAACCGTTGGCTTCAGTGTGACCAACGGCCTTCCACAACCGAGGGTTAACCATAACTGACCATATGGTAGCAGCCTTGACTTACCGTGGGTTCCCAGCCTTCAGCAACCATCGGCTTTAGTGAACCCGATGGCCTTCAGTTAACTGCTACCTTATGTGCAACCAATGGCCTTCATTTAATTACCAGCATATGTGTATCCAACGGCCTTCTACAATCGATGGGCTAACTATGACTAACTGTGTGATTGCTAGTCAAAGCTAAAAGTGAGATGTAACCAACCCTTCAACAAACTGGGTGTGATTCCCGGCCATCAAATGCTAACTGGTGGTCCATCAAGTCTAAGAAAAATTGTCGGCCTTCAAAATTCAAAAGATGAACTCAGCCTTCTGCACCGGAGAAGCTAACAATGATGTAGTCAGCTAGTGCGAACTCCGGCCTTCAGTGAAGCTATGTGTAGACTCCAAGTAGAGTTGGAAAATAGCTTCTACCATAAACACCTCTAAGATGAAGATAAAGGGGTGTTATTGGCCTTCAATAATGATCTTTGGATAGATATTGAGGTTTTCTCTATGACAACGAGAGCAATTCTGACCAAAGTTGATACCTCCTGATGTTGAAGAGACCGGGCATGACTTCTACCACGTATACTCCATGTATCAATTTTGTAACCGTCCTTTCCAATTTAGGCAAATGGATAGCCCAATGACATTTTACACTATACAGTGCAGCGCAGACAAATCGTGCAGCCATCAAATCATAAGTAACAACTGGTAGTAGCTTAATATATTTAGCTTACATTAATCAACTAACCCACTACCCAATTTTGAAGGGGTAACCATCAAATATTAAGTTAGAACTGGTCAATAGACTTCCCCATGCTATAGTCTAACGACTCCCAGGCTGGGTGCAATGAAAAATCAAAGCAAATGTCCCGACTCCTATGGCCATGCAACCAAATAGAGACATACTGCTCTCCCACCCTCACCGACCATATTGCACAATTATTTCCAACCACTAAATGTGAAAACAAAAAATTGGAAAACATGTATCCACCCAAAATCCAACCAGCAAAGAAACTGGTCATTCCCTGCAAACCCTGAAGATCGGTCGTGTGCTTCATATTCAGACACTAGGTCATCAAGTCTCACAATTCGAAAAAGGAACTCATCTGGGAATAGCTAGTTAAGGAACATGTAGTCTACCCTCTGAATTAGTTTGAAAGCCCTTGCTGAATTTGGTTGTTGTCATTCCTGAACGACCTTGTTCCTCTCACTCTAGATGTAGTAAAATGAGACCACCAAAGCTAGTGGAACCAGCTTGCTCCTTAATTTTGAGCCTCTCACTTACCTCCTAATCCATTTCTCATGGGTTACAATAGATTATGTACATTTTCTCAATCCAATCCAAGCTCGTACCCTACCCCATGTAACTCGAACAAACTCACAATGAAAAAAATAACTGATCATTTGTCTCAACCTCCGAGTGACATAGGGAGAAAATATAATCTATGGGCTCCTCCTCACTGGTGTTAAGTCAGCCCAGAGATACAAGCCATATTATGAACAAAAACCTGGGTGGTATGAATCCTCGCCACAATGTGTTGTAAAGTCTCTCCCTCGGTAAGCTAGGTAATCATATAAGTGCGGTAAATAGCCATATACATGTGTGCATAGGCCGAGGCTGTGAACTTCCCTGAACCTGCCCATACTGCCATAGTCTCCTTCAGTATGTTAATACTCCCATCAGATATTGTCTTTAGTTTATCTGATGGGATTAGTGATTCGTGAAGCAAAGGGAGTACATATTAGAGATATGACCACTAGAACCCTAGAATGAATCCACCAAATACTGTCCACATGTAGAAAGTGAGAATGTACCCACTTCACCCACAACTAATCTTTCTTTGTGTGGATGTCCTGTACCTGCTGTGCTATGACTTCCATGTTCCATACTTTGAAATCTTGAATGCCCACCCCTCTATTTATTCTAGGCGTGCAGAGTCTTTTCCATGATACTTTATTCATTTTCTTCTCTCCCCACAGCAGCTGCTTATATTTCTGCTCCAATGATTCCATTACATTACCAGGTATGATAAAGTATAGTATCCAAAAACCAGCAATGGCTTGAACCACTCTGATCAACTCAAGCCTACTATCATAAGAAAGAGCATTGGCCCTTGAACCTGGCTATTTCCTTATCCACCTTACCAAGCAACGTATCAAATTGTGAGACTTTAAGATTTCTTGAGTCCAATGGAATAACCAGGTACCTCACAGGAAAGGTTGCCTGGGAGTACCCGTAAGGCTTAAGTCCTATTTTATCCCAACGCCGAAGAACTGGAACTTCGCAGCATTGATTGTAACCCCGGATGTCTGCTTGAATTCATTCAACGCTGACATAAGGATGTCAACCGAGTCTGTGTCAGCTCTAGAGAACAGCATCAAATCATCAGGGAATGCCAGATGGGTAATCTTCTGGTTCACGCACCTTGGATGATACGTAAATAGTCTCGATTTTGCCTTTCTTTTCAACAACCTCAAGAAGTACTTAATGCATATGAAAAATAATATGGGTGATAGTGGATCACCCTGGTGACTCTTTCACCTTTAAAGAAGTCACAGAGTTTCCCATTTACCGCAATGGGAAATTTCAATGTTCTGACACATTCCATAATCCTGGCCTTAAGTTTGTTTGGAAACCCGAGACCGGTCAATACCTCAGCTAAGAAATCCCACAAAACTGTAACAAATGCCTTCTTGGGGTTAACCATTATCGTGCATCTCGGTGATGACCGAGCTCTGCCATATCCACGGACAAGTTCCTACACTAACAACACATTTTCTGATAATTTCATTCCTTTAACGAAAGACGCCAGACATGGATCAATAAGCTTCAGAAGAAAAGACTCAATTTTTTTTGCTATAATATTTGTGATAATCTTATATAGTAGTACATTGCAGTAGGAAATAGGTCTAAAGTTTCCAAACTTCATATTATCCTCCTTCTTCGGTATAAGTGCGACTGATGTATGATTAAGCCTTCTCAGTAGCTCTCCTGACTCAAATAATTCCATAACTGAATGTATCACATCATTACCGATAATGTCCCACTACTTCTTAAAGAATGCAGTTGTATAGCCATCTGGTCCTGGGGCTTTGTCATCTGACATAGAGAATAGAGCTGCACAAACTTCATGCCTCTCAATTTCTTGTCCTAACCCTACTCTATCCAAGTCACTCAATGTATGTCCCGATAGAAGGATCACTATATCAATGGGAACCTGGGGTACCTCTGTGCCAAATAGCCCTCTGTAAAACCCAGTAAACAATTCACCCTTCCTCTAATATGAATTGACAATCCTATCATCACCATCTAGAATGGCCGGGATGCCTCCACCTTTTCTGCCCGCTACCAAACCATGAACGAAGCTCATGCCTTTATCTGTCATGGTGAAAAAATTAATTTCCCCCTTCTGTAAGAGAAAATTTGATTCGGCAGTGTATAAAAGGAGGGCTGGCATTTCAGTCATCTCTATTCCTGGATCTCCTCTGTCAACGCATTCAGTGTGTCAAGATTGCTCAAAGATTCACCGTAATCTTTATCTGCTCTTTTAGCCTTCTCCAAGATATGATTAAAATCCCTTTGTCCAATCTCCTTCAGTGGTTTTTTCAGACTCTGTAACTTGCAGCAAATTTTGTACTGCTTAAAGCCCTAAACCTCTGGCAACCAATAATCTTGTACAACCTTCTCATACCAAATCCTATCAATTGAATCACTTTTTTGAGAAACACGAGACATAAAATTCATATAAGTAAAGAGATCTATTCATTGATAAGAAAAAGAAAAAACGTGAACGGGAATTGGATTGATGAGAAAATAGAATCCTGGGTTGCAAATAGTGATTCGATTGGTGATGAAGAAAGACAATTCTTGGTTCAGTTCTCCACCTTAACGACAGAAAAGGGGATTGATCCAATTCTATTGAGTCTGACTCATAGTGATCATTTATCAAAGAATGGCTCTGGTTATCAAATGATTGAACAACCAGGAGCAATTTACTTACGACACTTGGTTGACATTCATAATAAGTATCTAATGAATTATGAGCTCAATACATCCTATTTAGCAGAAAGACGGATCTTCTTTGCTCATTATCAGACAATCACTTATTCACAAACTTCGTGTGGGGCTAATAGTTTTAGTTTCCCATCTCATGGAAAACCCTTTTCGCTCTGCTTAGCCTTATCCCCCTCTAGGGGTATTTTAGTGATCAGTTCTATAGGAAGTGGACGATCCTATGTGGTCAAATACCTAGTGACAAACTCCTATGTTACTTTAATTACGGTATTTCTGAACAAGTTCCTGGATAAGAAGCCTAAGGGTTTTCTTATTGATGATAGTGAATATATTGATCGTAACCTTGATACGGAGCTGGAGTTGCTAACTCTGATGAATGCGCTAACTATGGATATGATGCCGAAAATATACCGATTTTTTATCACGCTTCAATTCGAATTAGCCAAAGCAATGTCTCCTTGCATACTATGGATTCCAAACATTCATGATCTGGATGTGAATGAGTCAAATTACTTATCCTTCGGTCTATTAGTGAACCATCTCTCCGGGGATTGTGAAAGATGTTCCACTAGAAATATTCTTGTTATTGCTTCGACTCATATTCCCCAAAAAGTGGATCCCACTCTTTATAGACAAACTTGGGATTTGTGATCCCAGGTAAGATCGGTTCAGGATTATGGGATCCTTTTATATCAAATAGGAAGGGCTGTAGCACAAAATGTACTTTATAGCAATTGCCCCATAGATCCTTTATCTATCTATATGAAGAAGAAATCATGTAACGATAGGGATTCTTATTTGTATAAATGGTACTTAGAACTTGGAACGAGCATGAAGAAATTATCGATCCTTCTTTTATCTTTTGAATTGTTCTGCCGGATCGGTCGCTCAAGATCTTTGGTCTCTACCCGGACCCGATGAAAAAAATGGGATCACTTCTTATAGACTCGTTAAGAATGATTCGGATCTAGTTCATGGCCTATTAGAAGTAGAAGGCGCTCTGGTGGGATCTTCACAGACAGAAAAAAATTGCAGTCAGTTTGATAATGATCGAGTGACATTGCTCCTTCGGCCCGAACTGAGGAATCCCTTGGATATGATGCAGTGTGGATCTTGTTCTATCCTTGATCAGAGATTTATCTATGAAAAATACGAATCGAAGTTTGAAGAAGGGGAGGAAGAAGGAGCCCTTGACCCGCAACAGATAGAGGAGGATTTATTCAATCACATAGTTTAGGCTCCTAGAATATGGTGCCCTTGGGCCTTGGCCTTTCGATACAATCAAATAGAAAGGCCCAATAAATTAGGATTTCCCTATTGGTCCAGGCTATTTTCGGGCAAGCGGGTAATTTATGATGAAGAGGATGAGCTTCAAGAGAATGATTCGGAGTTCTTGCAGAATGGAACCGTGCAGTACCGGACACGAGATAGATCTTCCAAAGAACAGGGCCTTTTCGAATAAGTCAATTCATTTGGGACCCTGCAGATTCACTCTTTTTCCTATTCAAAGATCAGCCCCCTGTCTCTGTGTTTTCACGTCGAGAATTATTTGCAGATAAAGAGATGTCAAAGGGGCTTCTTACTTTCCAAACGGATCCTCCTACATCTATATATAAACGCTGGTTTATCAAGAATACACAAGAAAAGCACTTTGAATTGTTGATTAATCGTCAGAGATGGCTTAGAATGAATAGCTCATTATCTAATGGATCTTTCCGTTCTAATACTCTATCCGAGAGTTATCAGTATTTATCAAATCTGTTCCTATCTAACGGAACGCTATTGGATCAAATGACAAAGGCATTGTTGAGAAAAAAATGGATTTTCCCGGATGAAATGAAAATTATTGGATTCATGTAACGGGAGAAGGATTTCCCATCCCTTAGCCGAAAAGATATGTGGCCATGAAAGGTGGATTAAGTGGAACAGAATTGACTGAGCGGTAGAGTCGTGGAAATGTTTCTTTCTTCCTTGGATCTTAGCTCCATGGAACAATATGTTACTGCTGAAACATGGAAGAATTAAAATCGTAGATCAAAACACTATGTATGGATGGTATGAACTTACTAAGCAAGAACTCTTGAACAGCGAACAACCAGTTCAGATATTCCCAACCAATAAGTACTAGATTATCTTCTCTTTCGGATAGGCCCTGAAAGGAGAAGAAAGGCTGGAATGCGAACAGGCGTCCATTATTGAATTCAATTGTCTTCTCTCTTATTGAATTTCTCATTCAATGAGCATTCTCAATATTATGCCTTGAAGAGGACTCGAACCTCCACGCTCTTTAGCACGAGATTTTGAGTCTCGTGTGTCTACCATTTCACCACCTAGGCATGAATCATATTCCATGAATATCATATCTATCGAGAATGATGTATGGAATATATGACAAAGGTGGAGTATTTTTATTGATCGGTCATATCATTATCATATAGGCTCGAGTTGGACATCCAATTGCTTCTCGATTTTAATTATCCGGATAATGCCTTAGATATATAAAAAAAGATGGTCAATAAAACCTATTTCTCGATTCAATAGAAGCTCAAAGGGGTGAAAATATAGTCCCAAATAAGGAGAGATGTCTAAAAAGCAGGTCCGATTACGCCTATGCTTAATCCTAAATGGAATAGAATGATGTAGGGATTCATATGTAAATATAGTATCTATTTTAAAATATGCTTGAATGGCCCCTTCTCATAATGAGAATGTATAGAACCCTATTCCGGCCTGGTCCGGTATGTAATGAACTTATAATCATGGAATCGACTCAATCATTTGATTATAAGTTCATAGCCCTAGCCCATTCCCATTTTGGGCGGAATAGGTCTACTAATTCTTCTATTCTAGTTAGTAAGAGCGATCTTGAACTCAGAAATA